>JAIRCJ010000321.1:109585-125621 GCA_020883675.1 Bruguiera gymnorhiza
AATCCCAAGTTTCAATGTTGTGTTAAGCATGTTACCCAAGATGGGAGTGCAGAAGCTTCTTATTACAATGCATTGCTTTTGCTTTTTCCTAAGTAATTTGCCTGAAAATTATATAAATCATTTCAAATTGCGCTAAGGTAAAGGAGATAATTTAAAAAATTGCAAAATTTAAATTCAACAGAGTATTGACAATTCAGTTATCCCTAACAGATTGTAAAATTCTAAAAATTGCAAAAATGCAATATTTTGATTTTTAAATTTATTATTAATGTTGTTTGATTTGATTGGTGAGAAAAATATAATATTTGAATATGTTAATTGAACAAAAATACAAGTAATAGACTTAATTGCATAAAATACTCTTTAGTGGATAAATATTACAAATAGCAATTCTAAGTATCGATGTTGTGTTAAGCACATATCCCTAGATGGCGGTGCAGAACCTTCTTATTACAGTCGGTTACTTTTGCTTTTTTCTTAAGTAATTTGCCTGAAAATTATATAAATCATTTCAAATTGCGTTGAGGCAAAGGAGACAATTTAGAAAATTGCAAGATTTAAATTCAATAGAGTATTGACAATTCATTTATCCCTAGTAGATTTTAAAATTCTAAAAATTGCAAAATTGAAATATTTTGATCTTTGAATTTATTGTTAATGTTGTTTGATTTAATTGGTGAGAAAAATATAATATGTGAAAAATATAATATTTCAATATATTAATTGAACAAAAATACAAGTAATGGACTCAATTGGATAAAAGACACTTTAGTTGATGAATATTATAAATAGCAATATTAAGTTTCAAAGTTGTGTGAAGCATATATTCCTAGATGGGAGTGCAGAACCATTTTATTTGAGTCCATTGCTTTTCCTTTTTCCTAAGTAATTTGTTTGAAGACAATAATTCTATAAATCATTGCAAATTGCCTTGAGAGAAAGGAGACAATTAAGAAAATTGCAAAATTATAATTTTGTAGATTACTGACAATTTATTTATTTCTAGCAGATCATAAAATTCTAAAAATTGCAAAAATGCAATATTTTGATTTTTAAATTTGTTGTTAATGTTGTTAGATTAGATTGGTGAGAAAAATACAATATCTTAATAAGTTAATTGTACAAAAATATAAGTAATGAACTCAATTGCATAAAATACACGTTAGTGGATGAATATTATAAATAGCAATCCCAAGTTTCAATGTTGTGTTAAGTATATATCCCAAGATGAGAGTGCAAAACCTTCTTATTATAGTCTATTGCTTTTGCTTTTTCTTAAGTAATTTGCCTGAAGATTATATAAATCTTTTCAAATTGCATTGAGGGAACGGAGACAATTAAGAAAATTGCAAAATTTAAATTGAACAGAGTATGGACAATTCATTTATCCTTAGTAGATTTTAAAATTCTAAAAATTGGAAAAATGCAATATTGTGATTTTTAAATTTATTATTAATGTCGTTTGATTTGATTGGAGAGAAAAATATAATATTTGAATATGTTAATTGAACAAAAATACAACTAATGGACTCAATTGCATAAAATACACTTTAGTGGATGAATATTATAAATAGCAATCGCACGTTTCAATGTTGTGTTAAGCATATATCCATAGATGAGAGTGCAAAACTTTTTTATTACAGTCCATTACTTTTGCTTTTTTTAAGTAATTTGCCTAAATATTATATAAATCATTTCAAATTGCATTGAGGCAAATGAGACAATTCAGAAAATTGCAAAATTTAAATTCAACAGAGTATGAACAATTCATTTATCCCTAGCAAATTTTAAAATTCTAAAAATTGCAAAAATGCAATATTTTGATTTTTAAATTTATTGTTAAAGTCGTTTGATTTAATTGGTGAGAAAAATATATTATTTGAATATGTTAATTGAACAAAAATACAAGTAATGGACTCAATTGCATAAAATACACTTTAGTGGATGAATATTACAAATAGTAATTCCAAGTTTTAATGTTGTGTTAAGCATATATCCCTAGATGGGAGTGCAGAACCTTCTGATGATAGTCCACTGCTTTGACTTTTTCTTATGTAATTTGTCAGAAGATTATATAAATCATTTCAAATTGCGTTGACGCAAATGAGACAATTCAAAAAATTGCAAAATTTAAATTCAACAGAGTATTGACAATTTATTTATCCCTAGCAGATTTTAAAATTCTAAAAATTGTAAAAATGCAATATTTTGATTTTTAAATTTATTGTTAATGTCATTTGATTTGATTGGTGAGAAAAATTCAATATTTGAATATGTTAATTGAACAAAAATACAAGTAATGGACTCAATTGCATAAAATACACTTTAGTGGATGAATATTATAAATAGCAATCCTAAGTTTCAATGTTGTGTTAAGCATATATCCCAAGATGGGAGTGCAGAATCTTCTGATTATAGTCCATTACTTTGGCTTTTTCTTAAGTAATTTGCCCGAAGATTATATCAATCATTTCAAATTGTGTTGAGGCAAAGGAGACAATTCAAAAAATTGCAAAAGTTAAATTCAACAGAGTATTGACAGTTCATTTATCCCTAGCAGATTTAAAAATTCTAAAAATTGCAAAATTAAAATATTTTGATTTTTAAATTTTTGTTAATGTCGTTTGATTTAATTGGTGAGAAAAATATAATATGTGAAAAATATAATATTTGAATATGGTAATTGAACAAAAATATAAGTAATGGACCCAATTGCATAAAATACACTTTAGTGGATGAATATTATAAATAGCAATCTCAAGATTCAATGTTGTGTTATGTATATATCCGTAGATGGGAGTGCAGAACTTTCTTATTACTGTCCATTGCTTTTACTTTGTCTTAAGTAATTTGCTTGAAAATTATATAAATCATTTCAAATTGCATTGCGGCAAATGAGACAATTTAGAAAATTGCAAAATTTAAATTCAACAAGTATTGACAATTCATTTATCCCTAATAGATTTTAAAATTCTAAAAATTGCAAAAAGGTAATATTTTGATTTTTAAATTTATTATTAATGTCGTTTAATTTGATTGGCGAGAAAAATACAATATTTGAATAAGTTAATTGAACAAAAATACAAGTAATGGATTCAATTGCATAAAATATACTTTAGTGGATGAATATTATAAATAGAAATCCCACATTTCAATGTTGCGTTAAGCATATATCCCTAGATGGGAGTGGAGAACTTTCTTGTGACAATCCATTACTTTTGCTTTTTCTTAAGTAATTTGCCTGAAGATTATATAAATCATTTCAAATTGCGTTGAGGCAAACGAGACAATTCAAAAAATTGCAAAATTTAAATTCAACAGAATATTGACAATTCATTTATCCCTAGCAGATTTAAAAATTTTAAAAATTGCAAATTTGAAATATTTTGATTTTTAAATTTATTATTAATGTCGTAAGATTTGATTGGTGAAAAAAAAGCAATGTTTTAAGAAGTTAATAGAACAAAAATACAAGTAATAGACTCAATTTCATAAAATACACTTTAGTGGATGAATATTATAAATAGCAATCCCATGTTTCAATGTTGTGTTATGCATATATATCCCTAAATGGGAGTGCAAAACCTTTTTGTTACAATCCATTGCTTTTCTTTTTTCTTAAGTAATTTGCCAGAAGATTATATAAATCATTTCAAATTGCATTGAGGTAAAGGAGATAATTCAGAAAATTGGAAAATTTAAATTCAACAGAGTATTGACAATTCATTTATCCCTAACAAAATTTAAAATTCTAAAAATTGCAAAATTGAAATATTTTGATCTTTAAATTTATTATTAATATCGTTTGATTTAATTGGTGAGAAAAATATAATATGTGAAAAATATAATATTTGAATATGTTAAGTGAACAAAAATACAAGTAATGGACTCAATTGGATAAAAGACACTTTAGTGGATGAATATTATAAATAGCAATCTCAAGTTTCAAAGTTGTGTGAAGCATATATGCCTAGATGGGAGTGGGGAACCATCTTATTTGAGTCCATTTCTTTTCCTTTTTCTTTAGTAATTTGTCTAAAGACAAGAATTCTATAAATCGTTTCAAATTGCATTGAGGCAAAGCAGACAATTAAGAAAATTGTAAAATTATAATTCTACAGTTTATTGACAAATGATTTATCATTAGCAGATTTTAAAATTCTAAAAATTGCAAAAATGCAATATTTTGATTTTTAAATTTATTGTTAATGTTGTTTGATTTGATTGGTGAGAAAAATGCAATCTTTTAATAAGTTAATTGAACAAAAATACAAGTAATGGACACAATTGCATAAAATGCACGTTAGTGGATGAATATTATAAATAACAATTCCAAGTTTCAATGTTGTGCTAGGCATATATCCGAAGATGAGAGTGTAGAACCTTATTATTACAGTCCATTGTTTTTGCTCAACAGAGTATTGACAATTCATTTATCCCTAGTAGATTTTAAAATTCTAAAAATAGCAAAATTGAAATATTTTGATTTTAAATTTATTGTTAATGTCGTTTGATTTAATTGGTGAGAAAAATATAATATGTGAAAAATATAATATTTGAATATGTTAATTGAACAAAAATACAAGTAATGGACGCGATTGCATAAAATAAATTTTAGAGGATGAATATTATAACTTGCAATCCCAAGATTTAATGTTGTGTTATGCATATATCCCTAGATGGAAGATTTCATTTTGTTTGCCCATAAAATGCATCATATTCATGAGAACCAGCACATCTATACACCCTTGGAACGGGCAATGCCTTGAATTGCATTCAACAATGAGTCTATGATGATGATTAGCATTTCTTACAAGTATTTTCTGTTCAATTGTAGAATACTGAGACCCTCTCTTCATTTCTTCCTAACAAGGCTCCTCCTTTTCTTGTAATATCTCATTAACACTTAATGATGATGAAAATAGCTTGTTTACCCACAAAAGGCACCATATTCATGAGAGCCAACACATCTATACTCTATTGGAAGAGGGAATAACATGAATTTCAATCAACAATGAGTCTTTGATGATGATTAGCATTTCTTACAAGTATTTTCTGTTGAATTGCTGAAGATTGAGACCCTCTCTTCATTTCTTCCTGGCAAGGCACCTCCTATTATTGTATTAGCTCATTCACACATAATGATCATGAAAATAGCTTGTTTGCCCGCAAAAGGCACCATATTTATGAGACCTAGCACATCTATACTCCTTGGAATAGGAAATGCCTTGAATTTCATTCAATAATGAGTCTTTGATGATGATTAACATTTCTTACATGTATTTTCCGTTGAATTGCTGAATACTGAGACCCACTCTTCATTTCTTCCTAACAAGGCACCTCCTATTGTTGTAATAGCTCATTCACACTTAATGATCATGAAAATAGATTGTTTGCCCCTAAAAGGCACCATATTCATGAGAACCAGCACATCTATACTGCCTTGGAACCGGCAATGCCTTGAATTTCATTCAACAATGAGACTTTGATGATGATTAGCTTTTCTTACAAGTATTTTCCGTTCAATTGCAGAATACTGAGACCCACTGTTCATTTCTTCCTAACAAGGCACCTCCTTTTGTTGTAATAGCTCATTCACACTTAATGATCATGAAAATAGCTTGTTTGCCCACAAAAGGCGCCATATTCATGAGAACATGCACATCTATACTCCCTTGCAACCGGCAATGCCTTGAATTTCATTCAACAATGAGACTTTGATGATGATTAGCATTTCTTACAAGTATTTTCCGTTCAATTGCTGAATACTGAGACCCACTCTTCATTTCTTCCTAACAAGGCACCTCCTTTTGTTGTAATAGCTCATTCAAGCTTCATGATCATGAAAATAGCTTCTTTG
This sequence comes from Bruguiera gymnorhiza, assembly GCA_020883675.1. Classification (NCBI taxonomy): domain Eukaryota; kingdom Viridiplantae; phylum Streptophyta; class Magnoliopsida; order Malpighiales; family Rhizophoraceae; genus Bruguiera; species Bruguiera gymnorhiza. The sequence continues at coordinate 115,446 of JAIRCJ010000321.1, forward strand.
CCCACAAAAGGCGCCATATTCATGAGAACCAGCACATTTATACTGCCTTGGAACCGGCAATGCCTTGAATTTCATTCAACAATGAGACTTTGATGATGATTAACTTTTCTTACAAGTATTTTCCGTTCAATTGCAGAATACTGAGACCCACTGTTCATTTCTTCCTAACAAGGCACCTCCTTTTGTTGTAATAGCTCATTCACACTTAATGATTATGAAAATAGATTGTTTGCCCCCAAAAGGCACCATATTCATGAGAACCAGCACATCGCTACTCCCTTGGAATGGGCAATTCCTTGAATTTCATTCAACAATGAGTCTCTGATGATGATTAACATTTCTTACAAGTATTTTCCGTTCAATCGCTTAATACTGAGACCCTCTCTTCATTTCTTCCTAACAAGGATCCTCCTTTTGTTTTAATTTCCCCTTCACACTTAACTATAATGAAAATAGCTTGTTTGCCCACAAAAGGCACCTTATTCATGAGAACCAGCACATCTATACTCGCTTGGAACGGGAAATGCCTTGAATTTCATTCAACAATGAGTCTTTGATGATGATTAGCATTTCTTACAAGTATTTTCCATTGAATTGGTGAATACTGAGATCCACTCTTCATTTCTTCCTAACAAGGTGCCTCCTTTTGTTGTAATAGCGCATACACACTTGATGATCATGAAAATAGCTTGTTTGCCCACAAAAGGCACCATATTCATGAGAACCAGCACATCTATACTCCCTTGGAATGGGCAATGCGTTGAATTTCATTCAACAATGAGTCTTTGATGACGATTAGCATTTCTTACAAGTATTTTCCGTTCAATTGCGGAATACTGAGACCCACTCTTCATTTCTTCCTAACAAGGCACCTCCTTTTGTTGTAATAGCTCATTCACACTTAATGATCATGAAAATAGATTGTTTGCCCCCAAAAGGCACCATATTCATGAGAACCAGCACATCTATACTCCCTTGGAACCGGCAATGCCTTGAGACTTTGATGATGATTAGCATTTCTTACAAGTATTTTCCCTTCAATTGCTGAATACTGAGAGCCACTCTTCATTTATTCCTAGCAAGGCACACACTTTTGTTGTAATAGCTCATTCACGCTTCATGATCATGAAAATGGCTTGTTTGCCGACAAAAGGCACCATATTCATGAGAACCAGCATGTCAATACTCCCTTGGAACGGGCAATGCCTTGAATTTCATTAACAATGAGTCTTTGATGATTATTAGCTTTTCTTACAAGTTTTTTCCCTTCAAATGCTGAATACTAAGACCCACTCTTCATTTCTTCCTAACAAGGCACCTCCTTTTTGTTTGCCCAGAAAAGGCACCATATTCGTGAGAGCCAGCACATCTATACTCCATTGGAATAAGGAATGGCTTGAATTTCATTCAACAATGAGTCTTTGATGATGATTAACATTTCTTACATGTATTTTCCATTCAAATGCTGAGTACTGAGACCTTCTCTTCATTTCCTCCTAACAAGGACCGTCCATTTGTTGTAATTTCCCATTCACACTTAATTGTCATGAAAATAGCTTGTTTGCCCACAAAAGGCACCATATTCATGAGAACCAGCACATCGATACTCCCTTGGAAAGGGCAATGCCTTGAATTTCATTCAACAATGAGTCTTTAATGATGATTAGCATTTCTTACAAGTATTTTCTGTTCAATTGCTGAATACTAAGACCCACTCTTCCTTTCTTCCAAACAAGTCACCTCCTTTTGTTGTAATAGCTCATTCACACTTCATGATCATGAAAATAGCTTGTTTGCCCGCAAAAGGCACCATATTCATGAGACCCAGCACATCTATACTCCCTCGGAATGGGCAATGCCTTGAATTTCATTCAACAATGAGTCTTTGATGATGATTAGCATTTCTTACAAGTATTTTCTGTTCAATTGCTGAATACTGAGACCCACTCTTCATTTCTTCCTAACAAGGTGCCTCCTTTTGTTGTAATAGCTCATACACACTTAATGATCATGAAAATAGCTTGTTTGCCTACAAAAGGCACCATATTCATGAGAACCAGCACATCTATACTCCCTTGTAACGGGCAATGCCTTGAATTTCATTCAACAATGAGTCTTTGATGATTATTAGCATTTCTTACAAGTATTTTCCGTTCAATTGCGGAATACTGAGACCCACTCTTCATTTGTTTCCTAACAAGGCACCTTCTTTTGATGTAATAGCTCATTCACACGTAATGATCATGAAAATAGCTTGTTTGCCCACAAAAGGCACCATATTCGTGAGAACCAGCACATCTATACGCCCTTGGAACCGGCAATGCCTTGAATTTCATTCAACAATGAGACTTTGATGATGATTAGCATTTCTTATAAGTATTTTCCGTTCAATTGCTGAATACTGGGACCCACTCTTCATTTCTTCCTAACAAGGCACCTCCTTTTGTTGTAATAGCTGATTCAAGCTTCATGATCATGAAAATAGCTTCTTTGCCCACAAAAGGCGCCATATTCATGAGAACCAGCACATCTATACTCCCTTGGAACGGGCAATGCCTTGAATTTCATTCAACAATGAGTCTTTGATGACGATTAGCATTTCTTACAAGTATTTTCCGTTCAATTGCGGAATACTGAGACCCACTCTTCATTTCTTCCTAACAAGGCACCTCCTTTTGTTGTAATAGCTCATTCACACATAATGATCATGAAAATAGATTGTTTGCCCGCAAAAGGCACCATATTCATGAGAACCAGCACATCTATACTCGCTCGGAACCGGCAATGCCTTGAATTTCATTCAACAATGAGTCTTTGATGACAATTAGCATTTCTTACAAGTATTTTCCGTTCAATTGCGGAATACTGAGACCCACTCTTCATTTGTTTCCTAACAAGGCACCTTCTTTTGATGTAATAGCTCATTCACACGTAATGATCATGAAAATAGCTTGTTTGCCCACAAAAGGCACCATATTCGTGAGAACCAGCACATCTATACGCCCTTGGAACCGGCAATGCCTTGAATTTCATTCAACAATGAGACTTTGATGATGATTAGCATTTCTTATAAGTATTTTCCGTTCAATTGCTGAATACTGGGACCCACTCTTTATTTCTTCCTAACAAGGCACCTCCTTTTGTTGTAATAGCTGATTCAAGCTTCATGATCATGAAAATAGCTTCTTTGCCCACAAAAGGCGCCATATTCATGAGAACCAGCACATCTATACTCCCTTGGAACGGGCAATGCCTTGAATTTCATTCAACAATGAGTCTTTGATGATGATTAGCATTTCTTACAAGTATTTTCCGTTCAATTGCGGAATACTGAGACCCACTCTTCATTTCTTCCTAACAAGGCACCTCCTTTTGTTGTAATAGCTCATTCACACATAATGATCATGAAAATAGATTGTTTGCCCGCAAAAGGCACCATATTCATGAGAACCAGCACATCTATACTCGCTCGGAACCGGCAATGCCTTGAATTTCATTCAACAATGAGTCTTTGATGACGATTAGCATTTCTTACAAGTATTTTCCGTTCAATTGCGGAATACTGAGACCCACTCTTCATTTCTTCCTAACAGGCACCTCTTTTGTTGTAATAGCTCATTCACACATAATGATCATCAAAATAGATTGTTTGCCCGCAAAAGGCACCATATTCATGAGAACCAGCACATCTATACTCGCTTGGAATGGGAAATGCCTTGAATTTCATTCAACAATGAGTCTTTGATGATGATTAGCATTTCTTACAAGTATTTTCCATTCAATTGCTGAATACTGAGACCCACTCTTCATTTCTTCCAAACAAGGATCCTCCTTTTGTTGTAATTTCCCCTTCACACTTAATTATCATGAAAATAGCTTGTTTGCGCACAAAAGGCACCATATTCTTGAGAACCAGCACATCTATACACCCGTGGAACGGGAAATGCCTTGAATTTCATTCAACAATGAGTCTTTGATGACGATTAGCATTTCTTACAAGTATTTTCCGTTCAATTGCTGAATACTGAGACCCACTCTTCATTTCTTCCAAACAAGGCTCCTCCTTTTGTCGTAATACCTCATTCACGGTTCATGATCATGAAAATAGCTTGTTTGGCCGCAAAAGGCACCATATTCATGAGACCCAGCACATCAATACTCCCTCGGAACGAGCAATGCCCTGAATTTCATTCAACAATGAGTCTTTGATGATGATTGGCATTTCTTACAAGTATTTTCCATTCAATTGCTGAATTCTCTGACCCACTCTTCATTTCTTCCTAACAAGGTGCCTCCTTTTGTTGTAATAGATCATACACACTTAATGATCATGAAATAGCTTGTTTGCCCACAAAAGGCACCATATTCATGAGAACCAGCACATCTATACTCCCTTGGAACGGGCAATGCCTTGAATTTCATTCAACAATGAGTCTTTGATGACGATTAGCATTTCTTACAAGTATTTTGCGGAATACTGAGACCCACTCTTCATTTCTTCCTAACAAGGCACCTCCTTTTGTTGTAATAGCTCATTCACACTTAATGATCATGAAAATAGATTGTTTGCCCCAAAAGGAACCATATTCATGAGAACCAGCACATCTATACTCGCTTGGAACGGGAAATGCCTTGAATATCATTCAACAATGAGTCTTTGATGATGATTAGCATTTCTTACAATTATTTTCTCTTCAATTGCTGAATACTGAGACCACTCTTCATTTCTTCGTAACAAGGCACCTTCTCTTGTTGTAATAGCTCATTCGCATTAATGATCATGAAAATAGCTTGTTTTGGCCCACAAAAGGAGCCATATTCATGAGAACCAGCACATCTATACTCGCTTGGAACGGGAAATGCCCTGATTTCATTCAACAATGAGTCTTTGATGATGATTAGCATTTCTTACAAGTATTTCCGTTCAATTGCTGAATACTGAGACCACTCTTCATTTCTTCCTAACAAGGTGCCTCCTTTTGTTGTAATAGCTCATACACACTTAATGATCATGAAAATAGCTTGTTTGCCACAAAAGGCACCATATTCATGAGAACAGCACATCTATACTCGCTTGGAACGGGAAATGCCTTGAATTTCATTCAACAATGAGTCTTTGATGACGATTAGCATTTCTTACAAGTATTTTCCGTTCAATTGCGAATACTGAGACCCACTCTTCATTTCTTCCTAACAAGGTGCCTCCTTTTGTTGTAATAGCTCATACACACTTAATGATGCATGGAAAATAGCTTGTTTGCCCACAAAAGGCACCATATTCATGAGAACCAGCACATCTATAATCCCTCGGAACGGCAATTCCTTGAATTTCATTCAACAATGAGTCTTTGATGATGATTAGCATTTCTTACAAGTATTTTCCGTTCAATTGCTTAATACTGAGACCCACTCTTCATTTCTTCCTAACAAGGATCCTCCTTTGTTGTAATAGTTCCCCTTCACACTTAATGATCATGAAAATAGCTTGTTTGCCCAAAAGGCACCATATCATGAGAACCAGCACATCTATACTCCTTGGAACGGGAAATGCCTTGAATTTCATTCAACAATGAGTCTTTGATGATGATTAGCATTTCTTACAAGTATTTTCCGTCAATTGCTGAATACTGAGACCCACTCTTCATTTCTTCTAACAAGGCCTCCTTTTGTTGTAATAGCTCATTCACACTTAATGATCAATGAAAATAGCTTGTTTGCCCACAAAAGGCACCATATTCATGAGAACAGCACATCTATACACCCTTGGAACGGGCAATGCCTTGAATTTCATTCAACAATGAGTCTTTGATGATGATTAGCATTTCTTACAAGTATTTTCCGTTCAATTGCTGAATACTGAGACCCACTCTTCATTTCTTCCTAACAAGGCACCTCCTTTTGTTGTAATAGCTCATTCACACTTATGATCATGAAAATAGCTTGTTTGCCCCAAAAGGCACCATATTCATGAGAACCAGCACATCTATACTCGCTTGGAACGGGAAATGCCTTGAATTTCATTCAACAATGAGTCTTTGATGATGATTAGCATTTCTTACGTATTTTCTGTTCGATTGCTGAATACTGAGACCCACTCTTCATTTCTTCCTAACAAGGCACCTCCTTTTGTTGTAATAGCTCATTCACACTTCATGATCATGAAAATAGCTTGTTTGCCCAGAAAAGGCACCATATTCATGAGAACCAGCACATCTATACTCCCTTGAACGGGAATGCCTTGAATTTCATTCAACAATGAGTCTTTGATGATGATTAGCATTTCTTACAAGTATTTTCTGTTCAATTGCTGAATACTGAGACCCACTCTTCATTTCTTCCTAACAAGGTCCTCCTTTTGTTGTAATAGCTCATTACACTTAATGATCATGAAAATAGCTTGTTTGCCCACAAAAGGCACCATATTCATGAGACCAGCACATCTATACTCTCTTGGAACGGGCAATGCCTTGAATTTCATTCAACAATGAGTCTTTGATGATGATTAGCATTTCTTACAAGTATTTTCCGTTCAATTGCTTAATACTGAGACCCTCTCTTCATTTCTTCCTAACAAGGATCCTCCTTTTGTTGTAATTTCCCCTTCACACTTAATATCATGAAAATAGCTTGTTTGCCCAAAAAGGCACCATATTCATGAGAACCAGCACATCTATACTCCCTTGAACGGGAATGCCTTGAATTTCATTCAACAATGAGTCTTTGATGACGATTAGCATTTCTTACAAGTATTTTCCGTTCAATTGCTGAATACTGAGACCCACTCTTCATTTCTTCCTAACAAGGTCCTCCTTTTGTTGTAATAGCTCATTCATGCTTCATGATCATGAAATAGCTTGTTTGCCCGCAAAAGGCACCATATTCATGAGAACCAGCACATCTATACTCTCGGAAGCAATGCCCTGAATTTCATTCAACAATGAGTCTTTGATGATGATTAGCATTTCTTACAAGTATTTTCCGTTCAATTGCTGAATACTGAGACCCACTCTTCATTTCTTCCTAACAAGGTGCTCCTTTTGTTGTAATAGTTCATACACACTTAATGATCATGAAAATAGCTTGTTTGCCCACAAAAGGCCCATATTCATGAGAACCAGCACATCTATACTCCTTGGAACGGCAATGCCTTGAATTTCATTCAACAATGAGTCTTTGATGAGATTAGCATTTCTTACAAGTATTTTCCGTTCAATTGCAGAATACTGAGACCCACTCTTCATTTCTTCTAACAAGGCACCTCCTTTTGTTGTAATAGCTCATTCACACTTATGATCATGAAAATAGCTTGTTTGCCCCAAAAGGCACCATATTCATGAGAACCAGCACATCTATACTCGCTTGGAAATGGGAAATGCCTTGAATTTCATTTCAACAATGAGTCTTTGATGATGATTAGCATTTCTTACAATTATTTTGTTCAATTGCTGAATACTGAGACCCACTCTTCATTTCTTCCTAACAAGGCACCTCCTTTTGTTGTATAGCTCATTCACACTTATGATCATGAAAATAGCTTGTTTGCCCACAAAAGGAGCCATATTCATGAGAACCAGCACATCTATACTCCCTTGGAACGGCAATGCTTGAATTTCATTCAACAATGAGTCTTTGATGATGATTAGCATTTCTTACAAGTATTTTCCGTTCAATTGCTGAATACTGAGACCCACTCTTCATTTCTTCCTAACAAGGCCCTCCTTTTGTTGTAATAGCTCATTCACACTTCATGATCATGAAAATAGCTTGTTTGCCCACAAAAGGCACCATATTCATGAGAACCAGCACATCTATACTCCCTTGGAACGGGCAATGCCTTGAATTTCATTCAACAATGAGTCTTTGATGATGATTAGCATTTCTTACAAGTATTTTCCGTTCAATTGCTGAATACTGAGACCCACTCTTCATTTCTTCCTAACAAGGCACCTCCTTTTGTTGTAATAGCTCATTCACGCTTCATGATCATGGAAATAGCTTGTTTGCCCGCAAAAGGCACCATATTCATGAGACCAAGCACATCTATACTCCCTCGGAATGGAAAAGCCTTGATTTCATTCACAATGAGTCTTTATGATGATTAGCATTTCTTACAAGTATTTTCCGTTCAATTGCTGAATACTGAGACCCACTCTTCATTTCTTCCTAACAAGGCACCTTCTTTTGTTGTTATAGCTCTTTCACGCTTCATGACCATGAAAATAGCTTGTTTGCCCTAAAGGCACCATATTCATGAGAACCAGCACATCTATACTCGCTTGGAACGGAAATGCCTTGAATTTCATTCAACAATGAGTCTTTGATGATGATTAGCATTTCTTACAATGATTTTCTCTTCAATTGCTGAAACTGAGACCCATCTTCATTTCTTCCTAACAAGGCACCTCCTTTTGTTGTAATAGCTCATTCATGCTTCAATGATCATGAAAATGGCTTGTTTTCCGATAAAAGGCACCATATTCATGAGAACCAGCACATCTATAATCCCTTGGAATGGGCAATTCTTGAATTTAATCAACAATGAGTCTTAGATGATGGTTAGCATTTCTTACAAGTATTTTCCATTCAATTGCTTAATGCTGAGACCCACTCTTCATTTCTTCTTAACAAGGATCCTCTTTTGTTGCATTTCCCCTTCACACTTAATTATCATGAAAATAGCTTGTTTGCCCACAAAAGGCACCATATTCATGAGACCAGCACATCTATACTCCCTTGGAACAGCATGCTTGAATTTCATTCAACAATGAGTCTTTGATGATGATTAGCATTTCTTACAATATTTCTGTTCAAATGCTGAATACTGAGACCCTCTCTTTTTCTTCCAAACAAGGCACCTCCTTTTGTTGTAATAGCTCATTCACGCTTGAATGATCATGAAAATAGCTTGTTTGCCAACAAAAGGCACCATATTCATGAGAACCAGCACATCGATACTCCCTTGGAATGTGCAATGCCTTGAATTTCATTCAACAATGAGTCTTGATGATGATTAGCATTTCTCAAAAGTATTTTCACTCAATTGCAGAATACTGAGACCCACTCTTCATTTCTTCCAAACAAGGCACCTCCTTTTGTTGTAATAGCTCATTCACGCTTCAATGATCATGGAAATAGCTTGTTTGCCCACAAAAGGCACCATATTCATGAGACCCAGCACATCTATACTCCCTCGGAACGGGAAAGCCTTGAATTTCATTCAACAATGAGTCTTTGATGATGATTAGCATTTCTTACAAGTATTTTCCGTTCAAATGCTGAATATTGAGACCCTCTCTTCATTTCTTCCTAAGAAGGCACCTCCTTTTGTTGTAATAGTTCATTCACCTTAATGATCATGAAAATAGATTGTTTGCCCCCAAAAGGCACCATATTCATGAGAACCGCACATCTATACTCCTTTGGAACATGCAATGCCTTGAATTTCATTCAACAATGAGTCTTTTTGATGATGATTAGTTTTTCAAAAGTATTTCCATTCAATTGCTGATACTGAGACCCACTCTTCATTTCTTCCAAACAAGGCACGTCCTTTTGTTGTATAGCTCATTCACGCTTCATGATCATGGAAATAGCTTTTTTGCCGCAAAAGCACCATATTCATGAGACCAAGCACATCTACACTCCCTCGGAACGGGCAAAGCCTTGAATTTCATTCAACAATGAGTCTTTGATGATGATTAGCATTTCTTACAAGTATTTTCTGTTCAATTGCTGAATACTGGACCCTCTCTTCATTTCTTCCTAAGAAGGCAGCTCTTTTGTGTAATATTCATTCACCCTTAAATGATCATGAAAATAGATTGTTTGCCCCAAAAGGCACCATATTCATGAGAAAGCACATCTATACTCCTTGGAACATGCAATGCCTTGAATTTCATTCAACACTGAGTCTTGGATGATGATTAGTATTCTCAAAAGTATTTCCATTCAATTGCTGAAACTGAGACCCACTCTTCATTTCTTCCAAACAAGGCACTCCTTTTGTTGTAATAGCTCATTCACGCTTCATGATCATGGAAATAGCTTGGTTGCCCGAAAAGGCACCATATTCATGAGACCAAGCACATCTATACTCCCTCGGAACGGGAAAAGCTTGAATTTCATTCAACAATGAGTCTTTGATGTTGATTAGCATTTCTTACAAGTATTTTCCGT
>JAIRCJ010000227.1:0-139257 GCA_020883675.1 Bruguiera gymnorhiza
AGCTGTTAGCCTTATCCTGGTGAACCTGTGCTCTGATACCAATTGAAGTCCCAACTTCACCCTAGATCTACTAGTTTGTGATACTGAGAGGGGGGGTGAATCAGTATCACCACAATTCACAATTCGCCAGGAAAGTGAACAACTTCAATCTCTTCTTAAAAGCGTACTCTTTCTCAGATTCGACTAAGGTAGATCTATTGCTACCTACTAATCACAATAGTCCCCAAAGTCACCTTTTAGACACCTTGCCTAATAGACAATTCAGATGTTCTTGTTTAGGTCTTCGTTAGGTTATGGGTTGGCTGATACTTTAGCTGCGTTCACAACTCAATTCAAAACACAGAACGTAAAGCAAATTAAGGACACACGAGATTTACGTGGTTCCGTCAACGTGACGTACATCCACGGTGGTAGGGACTCTCCCTTACCGAGACTATCCACTATACTTGAGAATTCCAGTTACAATGGATGTCTTAATCTTCTGCTCCTTTCACTATTGCAATTACTAAGCAAGTACAATACAAAGAGTGTCACTTACTGTGTCTACCCTTCGTCTAGCTTGTCTTGCCTCTGTTGAATTGAAAGGCTGCTCCACTGCCGCTTAGAAGTTCACCGCAACGCTCTCTAACCTCTCTTGAAGAAATCTAGAAATACGTTGAGTTCTTTCCGATGCTTCGCCAAATTCCTTCTCTAGGTTGTCTCACACAGCTCCTGCTTTCACCGTCTCACGGTTTCACAGCTTGCACTCAAGCTTCTGGTCTGCCATTTCACGTCTCACAGCCTGCCCCACGCTTCTGATCAGTCACGCCGTTGCACGTTCTGGTCTCACACTCCTGGTCTGCTATTTCACGTCTCTTGGACTGCCTCACACTACTGGTTTTTCTGGTTCACGTCTCTCGGCCTGCCTCACGCTTCTAGTCTGCTGTCTTCTCTTCCGGGTGGTCTCACGGATACCAGGTCTGCTGTCTTCTCTTCCGGGTGGTCTGTTTCTTATTTCTCCTCTTGCTGGTTGTGCGTTTCTGGTTTGGTTGCAGGATGTGTTTCTGGTTTGCTTGCAGGAGGCGTTTCTGGTTTGCCTGCAGGATGTGTTTCTGGTTTGCTTGCAGGACGTGTTTCTGGTTTGCTTGCAGGACGTGTTTCTGGTTTGCTTGCAGGAGGTTGCACGTTCTGGTTTGCTCTCCCGGTGGTGACGTTTCTGGTTTGCTCTCCTGGTGGTGTTGTTTCTGATCTCTTGCCGTTCTGCTCTCTCTTCCTTTTGGCCGGTTGCTGTAGGGTTGCTGTTTATTCAATTGTGTTGGCCCTCTGCCCTAGTTTTGTCTTCCAAGGCCTTTATATACTCTCTTCCATAAAACCCTAATAGGGCTTACATGGCGGATTTACGTTCTTGCCCTTATGCGGCAGATTTACTTTCTTGCCCTTCCATGTGACTTGACTCTTTTGCACACTTAACCCTAGTTGACAACAATTACAACCCATACAAGGCTGTGGGAACAACAAATATAAGTGTATACCTATGGTTATTCTCATACAAAAAGGTGATAAATTTAGTTTTATGCATTGTTTTAAGAATAATGTCAAATGTAAGGAAATAAAATTGATTTCATATATGTCTATTATTTATAGTTTAATGTATTTGCTAACTTGTATTAAATTGCATATTAGTTTTAAGATTGAAATGTTAAGCAAATGTAAAAGTAATCATATAATAGATCATTAGAAAGTTGCAAAGAAAGTATTAAGGTACTTAAAAGAATAGAGAATTACATGTTTATATATAAGAAATTTAACCACTTAAATGTGATTGGATATTCAAATTTAGATTTTACTAGATGTATTGATAGTAGAAATTTACTTTAAATTATCTATTTCTATTAAGAGAAGGAGTAGGATTATGGAATAATAGAAAATTGTCTATTATTATTTCATCCATTTTAAAACAGAGTTTATGACATTATTTAAAATTTTAATTTATACATTATAACTGTAAAATTTTAGTTTAACACTTAAGGTTGTTAATGTCATTATCAAACTGCTAAAAATTTATATGATAATTTCACAGTAGTATTCTTATATGAGAATGTACATAAAAGATACTAAATTTGGTGAGTATTAAAGTATTTTATCATTAAAAAAAGGTTTAGAAACAAAAAGTATCTATAAAGTACTAATTTATCTCTATGAGATATTATTATAGACTATTATGAAATTATATATATATATATATATATATAATGAGACTTCTATGGTAGATTGTAAGTATTATAGTATATAAAAGAGAGTATTTTGAATAAATAAGATATAACCATTATAACTCACATTGAACAATTTATCTATGACATTATAACAAGATTACAAGAGATTGTTGTCATCATTTGCATATAGCAATTAATCTAATAAATTTTAATTAGTCCGGAAGAGAAAATGTTAAAATTTCCTAATTAATCATGGTAGCCTATTCTTGAATAATATTTTATTAAAAACTCATTCATAATATGGTATGATTAGTATGAAATAATATAGGGTCATAATACTTTATAGTGATTTTCTTGACCACTCGACAATCAACATATACCCTCCAAGTCTCATCCTTCTTGGGTACAAGTAAAATAAGAACTGTACAAGAACTCATGCTCTCTCTCACATATCATTTCAACATAAGTTCCTTAACTTGCCTTTAAAACTCTTTTGTCTCCTTAGGATTACTTTTATATGCTAGCTTATTTGAAATGGATACATTAAGGATAAAATCAATTTGATGCTCAATTCCTCTCTTAGGTGGGAATTCACTTGGAACATCTTCGAGGAATGCATCTTCAAATTTCTACAAAAAAAAAATAACAATATTAGGTAAAGATAAATCAAACTTGTTAGTGTTAAATTAATCATTTTCGTACAAAAGTACAATTATAAGTTGTTTTGCAAAAATGCTCTTTTAACATCACTTTCTTTTGCATAGAAACTTTCTTTCCTCTTCTCTCTCTTGTGTTCTCACTTTTTCTCCTCTCTTTTCTATTTCAATTGTCCCTTTCTTTTCAATCTCTCTTTTTTGTTCACTCTCATTTTTAATCCTTAATTGATCCTTATAAGCTTGTTGAAGAGATAATGGTATAAGAATAATGGGTTTTTCATTTATTACAAAGGAATATTGGTTCTTGAAGCCATCATGCATAACTAGTTGGTCAAACCACCATGACCTTCCTAATAAAATATAACCCTCATGCATAAGAACAACATCACATAAAACTTCATCATAGTACCTTTCAATAGAAAATGACATGAGCACTTGCTTATTTATCCTAACTTCACCACTCTTATTCAGCCATTAAAACTTATATAACCCAGGATGTTTCATAGTAGGTAAATTCAGGTTTTTAACCATAATTGTACTAGTTATATTATTGTAACTCCCAACATTAATAATTATACTATATACCTTATCTTTGATAAGACACCTCATATGAAAGATGTTATCTCATTGCACCTCATTCTCTTCTTTCACTTGCACATTCAATGCTCACCTTATGATGAGAGCTACTCCATCAATTGGATAGTCCTCTCCATCACCATTACCCTCCCATGATGGCATAGAATCATCATTTAACTCACTTGCAATCTCAACATCACCATTACCTCTTAATACCATTGCACGCTTGTTTGGACACTGAGATGCAATGTGACCATTTCCCAAACACTTAAAACATTTAATATCTCTATTTTTATTTAGTTAGGTATCAAAATTATTTGCCTTCTCACTATAACCTACATTTTGGTTCTTGGATAGCTTAGCTTTGGACTTGTAATTAGCCTTCCTAGCCTTTTTACTCCAATTTGACTTCCAAGATAAAGTAGAACTTGAATTTTGCCTAAACCTTGTGGAACCCTTTTGTTTAAGTTATCTCTCAACTTTCATTATTATATACACCATGTCTTTATTTAGCCTTTGCAAAAATCAAGCCATGGTTGCCTTTCTATTTTCTTTTACATTTTCCCTAATCATGACAATCTCTATCTCTTTATGGTAGTCCTTCATACTTTTGGTGCCTTGAGTGGGCTCTTGCAGCCTTTCGTAAAATTCCTTATAATAGTGATTAGGGACAAACCTCTACTTTATGATAGCCTTCATCTCCTCCCATGTATCAATAGGCCTCTTACGATTCCTTCTCCTAGTCAAAATAAGTTGATCCCACCAAATAATTGCATAATTAGTAAATTCAATGGTAGAAACTTTTACCTTTTTCCTCAGAATAGTTATGGTAGTGAAAAACCAACTCAACCTTTATCTCCTATTCTAGGTATGCATTAGGATCATTCTTACCTTGGAACAGAGAAATTGTCATTTTAATACTACCCAAATCATGGTCATAGGTGCCTTGCCTCCCAAAATCTTTCTAATTCCTTTTATTGTTAGCAATTTTAACCACAATAGTTCAATCATCAAATTCATCATCTTTTACATCATCTTCATGGCCATAGGCTCGTCTCAATTGCTTTTTTGTATAGAAACCTCATAGTCCCTATGCCTTCTTTGTAACTTTGCTATTGTATTAACTTGCTCCTCCATTCTCTCTCTTATATCATTAAATCTGGTATTCATGCACTTAAATTATTATTGTATAACTTTGATCATAAAGGACATACCATTAACTCCCTTCTGATCTACACTTTTGTCTATGGAAGTCATAGTATTACTTCTACACAAAATGATTAAGATACCTCACAGAACACTCCCTCACGTGTTTCACTTAAAAGAAAAGGTGTTACACTCCTTCATACTTACATGTTTTATGGCTTTTTCTTAATATGAACTTGCACTCTTGCCTTTTACCACTCAAATTTCCCCTTTTAGCTCCTTTAAAGAACTAAACAAGTTAAATTAAGAGGATTACTTTAGAACAAAAAAAGGTTAATAGGGTATAATTGAACTAACTAGAGAACAAGGAGTTAAAAAAAATGAAACAAGACGTCAAGGCAAATGAATTTAATGAACTAGATTGATATAAAACAAGATGTAGAGTTAAACTTAAAGAACAAACTTGAAAGGCATAACAAGAAAATAGATAACAGAGTTGGAGTTAAGCAAGCTTCTTTTCTTGCTGTTAAAAATAATCTTTGAAAAGTAAGGATCTTCTTGATACAACTCCTAAAAAGAATTAAATCTAAGAATAGTAAAGCACATAGTATGTAGTAAGCTCTTCTTCCAACTAGAAGTATTGACAACCTGATTTTGAACTCCCACCTTATGCTTGATAATAAACAAGAATTCTTGAATATATTCAGCCCATTTGGCATGCCTGGAATTGAGTTTTTATTGCCCTAAAATGTACTTGCAAGCTTAATGATCAGTGTACAAAATAAATTCTTGATGAACAAGATATTGCCTTTCATGCTCAAGTGTGCAAAATGGTGCATAAATTCCAAATCATAAGTGCTATAACAAAGTTTTGCACCATTCTCAATTTCTCACTAAAGAAGGCAATAGGTCAGCCTCCTTGGCTCAAAACTCCTTTAATGCCGATACCTAATGCATCGCAATATACCTCAAAAATAAAATCAAAATTAGACAATGCAAGAATTGGGGCCATGCTTAATTTTTCTTTGAGGTGTTCAAAGCTTTCTTGGGCTTCACTTGTCCACTCAAAAACTCCTTTCTTCATGCAAGAGGTGAGTGGGGCTATGAATGTGCTAAAATGTGCAATGAATCACCAATAGAAATAAGTGAGGCCATGGAAACTTTGAATTTTGTACACATTTGTTGGAGCAGGCCATTCTTTAATCACCTTGATCTTAGCATCATCAACTAAGATTCCATCTTTTGAAATATGAAATCCCAAGAATTGGATTTGTCTCATCATGTAATAGCATTTGTCAAGGGCCATATACAAGCATTCTTGTCTTAACACTTGTAATATTTCTTGAAAATGCTATAATGCTTATTAGTAGACTTGCTAAAAATCAGAATATCATCAAAACAAACCACAACAAACTTCCCAAGAAATGGCTTTAAAACCTAAGTCATTAACCTCATCAATGTGGATGGTGCATTAGACAACCCAAATGGTACGAGTAGCCACTCAAATAGTCCATCTTTGGTTTTGAATACGATCTTCCATTCATCTTTAGGCTTAATTTTGATTTGGTGATATCCACTCTTTAAATCTAGCTTTGAAAAGATAGATGCACTAGAGAGTTGATCCAAAAGATCATCAAGATGAGGAATTGGAAACCAATATTTGATAATGACCTCGTTGATTGCCCAATTGTCAACACACATTCTCCAAGTGTCATTTTTCTTAGGCACCAAGAGGACTAGAATGACACATGGACTGAAACTCTCCCCTATGAAACCCTTATTTAAGATTTCCATAACTTGTTGCAATTCTTCATGTTTCGTTGGATTCATTTGATAATGAGCTAGATTAGGTAGTGAAGCTTTGGGCATCAAATCAATTTGACGTTGAATGTCTCTTATAGGAGGAAGACCTGGTGGTAAGGTGTCTAGAAAGACATCACTAAATTCTTCCAAAAGAGGCTACATTTGACAAGGTTTAAAAGATACAACCACATTAGTTAAGGAATTCTCAAAAAAAGGAGTCTTCAGTGGTTCCTTACAAGGCATTAGAGTAATATTCTTTCTCCACCATACTCAGAAGAATATGTATTATGATAGCCATCATAGATAGTCTTCTTATCGAATTGCCACGGTTGACCAAGAATAATATGACTAGCATCCATAGGTAGAATATCGTACCATATTTTGTCGAAACAAATAGAGCCGATAGAAAGATTGACAAGACATCATTTGGAAACAATTACCTCAATACATTTCTTTAACCATGACATTTTGTAAGATGTCAAGTGCACCTTCAACTCCAATTTTATCTCACTTATTACTTTAGAAATCACATTTTCACAGCAACCAAAGTCAATAATCACTTGACATACCTTCCTCAAAATGATGTAGATTGATTGAAAAATATCGGTGTGCAACCACCTATATCTGGTGTCATATTTAAGAGTGAGGAAAATCCTTTTAACCATGAAAAGCTAGCTAGAATCAGCATGTACAATTTGTTCATCTTCCACTGCAACTTCATCATCTTTCTACTCTTCTTTGCATGGCTCCTTCTCATCATCATCAAACTCATTATCCACCAAAAAAGCTTTGTCAGCTGGTTGATTTTTATTGAATTGACAATTGTTAGTACAATGACTGACCTCCCTACAAGAATAATAATCCATAGCAGCTGTGTAGGGTTGCTTTGAAATATTGGATATAGTAGGGAGCTTACTATCAGGTTGTGCTGAAATTTTAGTGACTTTGGCAGTGCTGGTGGCACTCCTCATTTCTTGGTTCAGCAAAGTAGAGGTTTGCAGCCTTCTAGAGCAAGAATGCTCCACTCTGAGTGCCTGTTGATGTGAACCCCCAAATCCCAAATGTTAAGGACTTCTAAGGCATCTTGGATATGAAGTTGAAGACCATTTAAATACTTGCTCACAAGCATCTCTTCCAAATCTTGAATATTGTTACAAATCACCAATTTGTTGAACTTATTGGTGTATTGGTCTACTAATTATGTACCTTGCCTCAGATTTTGGTACCTTTGGTAGAGCTCTCTTTTGTATCCTTTTGGAAGGAAATACTTTTGAATCTTGTCCTCCATGTTTCACCATGAAGTGATTGGATCCTTACCAATAGATTAGCGAGTTTGTTTCTCTCGTTGCCACCAAGCTACGACCTTGCCTCAAAATCACATAGCAATGATACTAGCATGATGATCATCTGGCATTTTTCTATACTTAAAGACTTCATTTACAAGGGTCAACCAATCAACAATTTCATTAGCAGAATCAGTACCTAAAAATTGTAGAATATCCCTCTTCATTTCCTTTTCCCAATCTGGTTCACAAAATTATTGGGCACGAAAATGAGCATTCCTCCTTCAGGGAAAAGACTTAACACTTTTTGAAGAAGAGGAATCACCATTAAATTCTTCAGTACTAAAATGGAATGGAGGGCTGTTTGCTTTAGCCCTTAGATGCTATACTTCTCAGGTCAAGGCATCAATTTGTTGTTCCATATGTTGTTGTAAATTCTCAGCAAGTGTGTGCACTTCATTTAATGGAATGGCTTTGCCATCTCAACATCTATCTTGTCTTGGAGGCATTGTCCTCTCCTCCAAAGCTTTGATACCAAATTATGTAGCCAAAGACTTACCGATTAAGTCAAAAATAAAAAAAGATCCGGAAAGTGACTTGTAGAAATTCGAGTGGAAATTTTAGTTTTGCATGTCGTTAGGAAAATGACTGTATCTCTCAATTAATAGGTCAAATGGAGTGACTGCAATTACAAATGAACAAGGACTTGTAGATTTACAATTACATATTTTGATTTTTTGCAGATAAGTGCTGCAAAGTTATCAATTTAGGGGAAGAAGTGAACAAAATAGAACTGGTCAAAACCTTAAAATGAGGAGGGACTTTAATGGTTGCTCTTTTAGGATTCCAATTAAGTTAGTGGGCATCAATTCTTCTATAAACTTTGGAAAGCTCCAACTCTTCAAGGATGGATAGAAAAACTCTTCTAGGTTTTCATGGGTATGAACTCTTTGAGGTTCAAAAGAATACCCAAAGCAATTTCATTCATCCAATTCTACATAATATTGATTGCGTTTTAAAGCAAAGCAAAAGATAATGAAAAGACTTAAATCAAGCCTAGGAACTAAGAGCTAATAAAGAAAGATTATCAAAATAGAATACTTTCAAAGTTTCCCACAATTTAAATCAAGTCTAGGAACTAGGAGCCAATAAAGAAAGATTATCAAAATAGAATATTTTCAATGTACAGGAAATGACAGAGTCAACGATGAGAATCTTGTTAGTTATGGAAAGTCAATTATGAGAATCTTGTGGTTATGGACCTGCCAAGAAGACTGACGAGCTTGAATGCGAGCTGATCTTCTTGGCTTAGCAAACATTGTGGAACTTGCTGATGAGAGCTTGTTGGTGAGAGATGCGGTGATGCAGGCTGTGTTAAGGGGCATGCAATGTTTAAGGTAAAGAAAGTTCTATATCTTCAAGACTAGCAAGGTGACCTATATGCCACTAAAGACCTCAAAGAATGGTAGAAGGTGAAAACCTACAATTATTTTGACTATACCCCAGCATGGGAAAGAGCATTGTTATATTGAAACATGCTCTAGAAATTTAGTTGGTTCATTTAGATCCATTTTTTGAATGACTCAAAGAGATTTCCTAATTAGTTTAAAATGTAGTTTTTCAAATGGCGATTACATCTCATAACCTTACCTAATAAGGTAGGAAATATTTATTAATAGTTTTGTGAAAAAAATGATGAGGTTAAAAACCTCCTATTGTTGTTCACCTCTTGGTATCATATGCCATGGCCAAATAGGCTAGTGTGTTAGATAGACGTATAAACATTTGTTGGTGGGAACAATTTAACTTCTTTGAAGACAATGTTCATACCACTAAGGGAATAATTAGCCTAAATGGTCCTAAGACCACACCATAACTTATAGTATTTAGTGCAAAGTTCAATTCTATAAATAATTATTATTTAAATTTCCATTAATAATTATTTCTTTATTTCTATTTCTTTTAACACTATGACTACTACTACTACAAGAGAGCCAAGTAGGTCTTAACCTATCCATTGATCTGCATAATATTATTATTAACCATTTATGCCAATTCTCTAAAAGTCTTCTTTTACTACAACAAGCAAACAATGACAATGTGACTTGGGATTTCAATTATCATAACAATGGCTAGATACCATTCATTAACAATATAACATTCATTCATTCATTAACAATATATTAAACAACAATGTTAAATAGCAAATAACAATACTATAAAAACTAAGGTAAAAGTTATAGAACTTATAAAATGATAGCTTTCATTGATTGTTGATACAAGCTTGAATATTTTATAGAGGATACAAGGTTTTCAAAAGAAGAAAAACAGAAGAAAACTAGACTTTGATTTTCCTTACTCAAGCATCTCTTCTTATAATAGGATAAAAGGTATGATTGTCTCAAGGTGGGTCCCAAAGGGTTCCTTACTTTATAAAAATTGAGAGATTATTTGCTTTCTAAAGGCTTTTAATGTTGGGCATCTTTGTAGTTTTATCACTAAATGTAACTTTATTGCTTTTACACCTCATAAGGGTCTTGTGAATCCTACATGATATCATCCTTTTGATTCAAACAAATTTCTAGCTAAGTATGACTCTCTTATAAAGTGGGTTCACTTTGAAGTAATGATGTCATCATTTCAAGTAATTTCTCTCTTAAACAGATACAATAGGTTCTAGTGTAGTCCTAGGACCATTTAGGCTAATTATTCCTTTGGCCATATAAATGCCATCTTTAAAAAAGTTAAATTTTTTTTATTAGTGAATGTTAATTTGTTTGACTAACCATGGAACATGTTTAATATCCATATATCTAACACAGTAGCTTGTTTGGTCATAATGGTATAGTCTCACTTAATGGTAGGAAGAGGCAAACAATAGTAAGAGGTCTTTAACCTTTAACATTTTTTTTCATAAAACTATTCATAAACATTTCTTATATTATTGGGTAAGGTTATGGGATGCAATCCCCATTTAAAGAACTACACATTAAACCAATTGGGAAATCTCTTTGGATCATTTGAAAAGTGGGTCTAAATGAACTAGCTAAATTTCTTTTCCCTCTTTTCATATAACAATGCTCTTTCCTATGTTTCAATATAGTCAAAATAATTGTAAGCTTTAACCTTCCACCATTTTTTAAGGTCTACAGTGACAAATAGGTCACTTTGCCAATCTTTAAAATAAAGAATTTTCTTTACCTTAAACTTGGTATGTGTCCATTCTCCATAACCATTAAGTTTATTTTATGCAAAATCTATTGATAATATAAGCAATCATTTGTATTTGTATGAGGATACATATTATCTTTAAGATAAAGTTATAAGACCTCATTAGGATGAAACTAAGTATAATTATTCTTAATAACACATCAAAAGTCATTGTACCTTGGGATTCAAGGATACATCAATGTTTTGTCTCAAGCACACTCATAAGCATCTTCCCAACCTTTATAAACTTCTGTTATTTTTTAACTTGATGCATCTTTAACTAGTGAAATAATTGACCTTATTGGGGATTGGGGCCCCTGTATTAAGGGTATTTTACTCATCCAAATCCCTACAAAAACTAATGAGTTAGAAAATCAAGGAGAGAGAGAGTTTGATTTTCCTTTAATAAACTCAATGTCAAAATCAAATACAAATAATATTCCTTGCCATCTACCAAAGATCTATTTAAAAGGTATGTTCTTAAATGGACAATATTATTATATTATATGAGGATACATTGATTGTTGATGCTAGAATCCCAAAGCAAATCAAAGAAGATGGGATGCGTAAAGGTTTGTTGAAATTAGATTAAAATTTTAACAACACTTCAACCTTAAACCGATTGGGAAATCTCTTTAGGTCATTCAGAAAGTGGATCTAAATGAACCAACTTAATTTCTTATGCTTGTTTTCATATAATAGTGCTTTTTCATGCTTTAATATAGTCAAAATAATTGTAGGTTTTAACCTTCCACAATTCTCTGAGGTCTCTAATGGCACTAGCTAGTCTTCAGAATAAAGAATTTTCTTTACATTAAACTTGACATACACCCATTCTCTATAACCATAGTTTGTTCCGGTGCCTCTCTCTATAGGTTCAAAAACCATTAAGCTTGTTTCATGTAGAATTTACTAATAATACAACAATCCTTCATATTAATATAAGGATACACATTATCTTTAGGATAACATCATGCAACTTTATTAGGCTGAAACTGAGTATAATTATTCTTAATAGTACATAAAAAATCAATGTGCTATGACATTAAAGTGGATTTGAATGAATGTATTGTTTGGGGTTGAGATTATCTTTCTAGGTTTAACCTCATACTCCTTTGTTAATGAACGTATTGTTAAATTTTTGAATGCACAAAACTATAGTATAAATTTCTTTTTTAATAGTAGAGTAATTAACTCTAACCTCTTTTTATATTCTTAAAGTAAATCAAAGAAGAAAATATCTTAGATAATTCTTTAAAAGAGAAGGAGTTAGAATCTCTTCAATATGATACCTCATTGACATTGTTTTTAGCTATAAATAACTTACTAAGATCACAGTTGTTGTTAATAAAGAATACATTATCAACAACAAGTTCCAAGGTGAGTTCTTACAATGAAAGGAGGAGCTTTGTAAGGGGGAAATGAAGAGACAATTTCTTTATTTAGGAATTGAACCATTACATAATTGAAAGAAAAGCAAATAATGATTAATGACTCCTTTGTTTGATGGAATTGAAAGGATTCAAATTACTAAATGTATACAAACATGTTGTTTACAATGAATGTAATGTTTGTTAAGGACACAAAAGTTAATTTCAAGATGATTTTTTTGGAATGAGTCCTTGTATTGCAAGTAGCTTTGATAAGAGGAAATGAATAGATAATCTTATTATTTATAAATACAACCATTGCATACTTATAAGAAAAGCCAATTATCTTAACAGTCTCAATCATCTTTGTAGTGATGTTGTCACCTATTTCTAGATAATAAGCCTTTCTAGATACAATGTTCATATTGGAATGGTGTAAGTATACTAAAACCTGCCACTAGATTGGGTTTAAATAACTCAACAATTATTTATGTTGAAGATAAAAGACATAATCATTTCGATGACTCTTTATCAAGAGTGGTAGAATCAAGTTTAAGTGAATGGACCTATTTGGTTCTCTTATTTTCCAATTTTTACCACAAAAATGCCTAACATTGAAGCTTTTATAAAGCAAAGAACCCTTGGGACCTACCTCAAGATAGTCACTACCTTTTCTCCTACTATAAGAAGAGATGCTAGAGTGATGAAAATAAGAGTCTAGTTTTCTTTTATTTTTCTTCTTTTGTAAAATATTTAAGCTTTTATCAATAATCAATGAAAGCATCAAGAAATTCAATACATATTCTTTATAAGATATCATTAATTGAATTCATTGTTAGTCTGAACTTCTAAATGCCATGCATTTCTTTGGGTCATAACACTTTCCTCTGAATCTAATTCAAAGTATAGTTGTGTAAGATAATGCAACTATTATCAAGTGTTAAGTAAAAGTAAGGGCTTATCAGTCCTAACAAAGGAAGAAAAATTATATTGGATCTTACTAATAAAATTTAGGATCCAAGAGGAAATCGAGAACAACTAGAAAAATATCTACATCTAGCTAAAGAAAATACTAACCAAAAGATTTGTGAACCATAGAAAAACTAATGTTTGAAAATTGTTATGCAAAGAATAAGAGAAGAAATTTCTAGCTTAAAAGCTAAAAGAAAAACCATCTATCAACAAACTAAGAGTTGAGATCAATCAATAAAGGTAAAACTTGGTATGTGTCCATTTTCCATAACCATGGCTTGTTCTAGTGCATCTTTATATGCGTTTAATAACCATTAAGTTTATTTTATGCAAAATCTATTGATAATATAAGCAATCATTCGTATTTGTATGAGGATACATATTATCTTTAAGATAAAGTTATGAGACCTCATTAGGAAAAACTAAGTATAATTATTCTTAATAACCCATCAAAAGCCATTGTACTTGGGATTAAAGGATACATCAATGTTTTGTCTCAAGCACACTCATAAGCATCTTCCCAACCTTTATAAACTTCCGTTATTTTTTAACTTGATGCATCTTTAGCTAGTGAAATAATTGACCTTATTAGGGATTGGGCCCCTGTATTAAGGGTATTTTACTCATCCAAATCCCTACAAAAACTAATGAGTTAGAAAATCAAGGAGAGAGTTTGATTTTCCTTTAATAAACTCAATGTCAAAATCGAATACAAATAATATTTCCTTGCCATCTAGCAAAGATCTATTTAAAAGGTATGTTCTTAAATGGACAATATTATTATATTATATGAGATACATTGATTGTCGATGCTGGAATCCCAAAGCAAATCAAAGAAGATGGGATGCGTAAAGGTTTTTGAAATTAGATTAAAATTTTAACAACACTTCAACCTTAAACCGATTGGGAAATCTCTTTGGGTCATTCAGAAAGTTGATCTAAATGAACCAACTTAATTTCTTATGCTTGTTTCATATAATAGTGCTTTTTTTTCATGCTTTAATATAGTCAAAATAATTGTAGGTTTTAACCTTCCATAATTCTCTGAGGTCTCTAATGGCACTAGCTAGTCTTCAGGATAAAGACTTTTCTTTACATTAAACTTGACATACACCCATTCTCCATAACCATAGTTTGTTCCAATGCCTCTCTCTATAGGTTCAAAAACCATTACACTTGTTTCATGTAGAATTTACTAATAATACAACAATCCTTCATATTAATATAAGGATACACATTATCTTTAGGATAACATCATGCAACTTCATTAGGCTGAAACTGAGTATAATTATTCTTAATAGTACATAAAAAGTCAATGTGCTATGACATTAAAGTGGATTTGAATGAATGTATTGTTTGGGGTTGAGATTATCTTTCTAGGTTTAACCTCATACTCCTTTGTTAATGAATGTATTGTTAAATTTTTGAATGCACAAAACTATAGTATGAACTTCTTTTTTAATAGTAGAGTAATTATCTCTAACCTCTTTTTATATTCTTAAAGTAAATCAAAGAAGAAAATATCTTAGATAATTCTTTAAAAGAGAAGGAGTTAGAATCTCTTCAATATGTTACCTCATTGACGTTGTTATTAGCTATAAATAACTTACTAAGATCACAGTTGTTGTTAATAAAGAATACATTATCAACAACAAGTTCCAAAGGTGAGTTCTTACAATGAAAGGAGGAGCTTTGTGAGGGGGAAATGAAGAGATGTCTTTATTTAGGAATTGAACCATTACATAATTGAAAGAAAAACAAATAATGATTAATGACTCCTTTGTTTGATGGAATTGAAAGGACTTAAATTACTAAATGTGTATAAACATGTTGTTTACAATGAATGTAACGTTTGTTAAGGACACAAAAGTTAATTTCAAGACAATCTTATTATTTATAAATACAACCATTGCATACTTATAAGAAAAGCCAATTATCTTGACAGTCTCAATCATCTTTGTAGTGATGTTGTCACCTCATTTCTAGATAATAAGCCTTTTTAGATAACAATGTTCATATTGGAATGGTGTAAGTAATACTAAAACCTGCCACTAGATTGGGTTTAAATAACTCAACAATTATTTATCAAGAGTGGTAGAATCAAGTTTAAGTGATGGACTTATTTGGTTCTCTTATTTTCCAAATTTTACCACAAAAATGCCTGACATTAAAAGCTTTTATAAAGCAAAGAACCCTTTGGGACCCACCTTGAGATAGTCATTACCTTTTCTCCTACTATAAGAAGAGATGCTAGAGTGATGAAAATAAGAGTCTAGTTTTCTTTTATTTTTCTTCTTTTGTAAAATATTTAAGCTTTTATCAATAATCAATGAAAGCATAAAGAAATTCAATACATATTCTTTAATAAGATATCATTAATTGAATTCATTGTTAGCTGAACTTCTAAATGCCATGCATTTCTTTGGGTCATAACACTTTCCTCTGAATCTAATTCAAAGTATAGTTGTGTAAGATAATGCAACTATTATCGATGTTAAGTAAAAGTAAGGGCTTATCAGTCCTAACAAAGGAAGAAAATTTAATATTGGATCTTACTAATAAAATTTAAGATCCAAGAGGAAATTGAGAACAACTAAAAAAATATCTACATCTAGCGAAAGAAAATACTAACCAAAAGATTTGTGAACCATAGAAAACTAATGTTTGAAAATTGTTATGCAAAGAATAAGAGAAGAAATTTCTAGTTTAAAAGCTAAAGAAAAACCATCTATCAACAAACTAAGAGTTAAAATCAATCAATAAAAGGTTGAAATAAAAGGATTAAAAGAAAGGTATAATCCTTAAGGCTATAAACAAAGGAAAAAGAAGAAAATATCTTAGATGATTCTTTGAAAGAGAATGAATTAGAATCTCTTCAATATGTTAACCTCATTGACAAGGTTATTACACATAAATGGCTTACAAGAGAAAATGAAGGCTTTAATTTGCTCATATATTCCTATGGCCTTCAAGAATAGAAAGAAACATATAGTGGAATTACCCTATGAAAAGACTTTTAATGAAAGTCAAATTCCCACTAAGTCTATGCCCATAGCTATAGAACCAAGGTACTTAGAGATCTGCAAAGAGAGATAGAAGATCTCTTGAATAAAGGGTTTATTAGGAAAAGCCATAGCCTATGGAGTTGTTCATCCTTTTATGTCAAAACGCAATTGAGTTAGAACAAAGTGTTCCAAGATTAGTCATTACTTATAAACCTTTAAATAATTTTTTAATATGGTTTAAATATTTGATACCTAATAAAAAAGACTTGTTAAGTAGCCTTTATGAAGCCAAGATGTTTTCCAAATTTGATATAAAGTTCGAGTATTGACAAATCAAGGTTCATGAAAAGGATAAATATAAAACAATATTCACTATTCCATTTGGACACTATGAATGGAATGCCATTTCATTCAAGTTAAAAATTACTCTTTTTAAATTTTAGAAAATTATGAATGAAATATTTAATACTTGTTTAGCATTTATCATTATTTATATCTATGATGTATTAGTCTTGTTTGATATTATCGAACAACACTTTAAGCATTTAAATATCTTTCTAGATGCCATGACAAAAGCTGCGCTAGCATCACCAGTTAAAAAGTTGAAGTTATGTTAATCCAAGATTAGATTTTTTGGTCGCTTAATAGAGAATGGAACTATTATTTTGATTGATTGAGCAATTGAATTTACCTCAAAATTTCCCGAAGAAATTAGAGATGAACAACAATTGCAACAATTTTGGGAAGTTTTAATTATATTTCAAAATTTAGCATAATTTATCTTATAATGCTAAACCTTTATTCAAAAGAATCCTTTGATATGGATGGATAGACAAATAACTATTGTTAAAAGAATAAAGGCTCAAGCAAAAAGCTACCATGTTTAACTATTTCCCATTTTGATGCCTTCAAGATTGTTGAGATAGATGCATCATGATGAGAAACATGGAGATGATGTGTGGAAGGCTTTAAAGGATGCAAGAAGTCCATTGCACATTCCAGAAGTCCAATAACACAAACTAAAGCCAAAAGATGAAAGAAGTACTAAATGGGCTAATTGAGGAAATTCAAGCTAGCCAAGTTACAAATGGTGCAAATTCAATCTTGAAAAAGAGTCAAGGCCTTATTAATATGATTAAAGTACTTAATAAGGTAAAGCTAAGTAATAACATTTACTCCTAAATAAGAGTTAATCCTAAAAAAGGGGTTTTTATGAAAGCAGAAGTTTTCTATATAAGAATTTATCTTAAATAGGAATTTGTCCTAAATAAGGATTTGTACTAAAAAGAAATTTATACCTCTTTAGAATTGCTATCTTAACCTATAAATAAGCACCTCCTTGTAACCTCTAAAAAATCAAACAATTTTGATAGAAATAAAAAGTGAGGTTTTTCTTCTTCAATTCTTTCAAAGACTAAAGAACTTATTAAGAAGTACCTCTTCTTATGGCATTTAACTCGACTTATCACTTCCAATTTTCCTCTTTTCTAAAGTATGACATCCATATCCTTCTTAAATACTTTAGGTTTGTGTTCTTTTGAATATTGGGTCTAAGGTTTGTATTATTAAAATCTGATTTAGCTTTCTTAGATATTCTTTGATTCCTCACATGTGTTGAGTCCCTAAGCCACATCTTTTTAGGGTTTCTCACATCATATCAAGTAAGGGATATAAAGGTATTCTTAAACAAAGACTTCATTCCTAAGAAGAACTTTGATTTACTTCAAGAATATGGAATGGGATTAGAGTTAATTACTCTACAATTAAAAAGGAAATTCATGCTATAATTGATTGTAAAGTAGTAAAAGATATGTTTGCAAGATAAGTTATGACCATAGCTTCTAAGCAAATCTTTGTTAGATGGCAAGGAATGTTACTTGCATTTGACTCTAACATCAAGTTAAAGGAACATCAAACTCACTCCTTGATTTTCTAACTTATGAATTTTTGTAGGGATCTAGATGAGTAAAAGACCCTTAATACAAGGGCCATAATCCCTAGTCATGTTGGTTATTTCATTAACTAAATATGCATCAAGTTCAAAAAAAAAAAGGAGTTGATAAAGTTTGAGAAGACACTTATGAGTGTGCTTGAGACAAAACATTAACATATCCTTCAATCCCAAGGTACATTGATTTTTTATGTGCTAAACTTTGGCCTAATGAAGTAGCATGATTTTATCTTAAAAAAGATATGTATCCTCATACTAACATAAAGGATTGTATATATTATCAGTAGATTCTACAAGAAACAAGACGTCAATTCTTAGACCCATAAAGAATGACACTAAAACAAATTATGGTCTTAGAGAATGGGCTATGCCAAGTTTAAAATCAAAACATTGCATATTTTCAATTTTGAGAATTTTAAACTGTTATAAGGATAAATGCATTATTAATAGTTAGTTAAATTTAACATTTGTAAGTTTTTTAGGTGTCTCCCTTACAATAATGTTCTATGAAATGATTTATATAATTTTAGTTTACAAACACATTACTTAAGAAAAAGCTAATGCAATGGATTCTAATAAGATGTTTCCCCACTCCCCTCATAAGCAATATGTTTGACCCAACATTAAAACTTGGGGTTACTATTTATATATTCATCCACTAAAGTGTATTTTATACAATTAAGTCCATTACTAGTATTTTTGTTTAATTAACATATTCAAATATTATGTTTTTCTCACCATTTAAAATGTAGTAGCATTAATAATAAATTGAAAAATCAAAACATTGCATTTTTTCAATTTTTAGAGTTTTAAAGTCTTATAGGGGTAAATACATTTTTAATAATTAGTTGAATTTAAATTTTGTGCTTTTTTTTAATTCTCTCTTTTGCCACAATGCAATTTGAAATGATTTATATAATTTTAGTATACAAACACATTACTTAAGAAAAAGCTAATACAATGAACTCTAATAAGATGTTTTCCCACTCCCCTCATGAGCAATATGTTTGCCCCAATAGTAAAACTTGGGGTTGCTATTTATAATATTCATCCACTAAAGTGTATTTTATACAATTAAGTCCATTACTTGTATTTTTGTTCAATTAACATATTCAAATATTATGTTTTTCTCACCATTTAAAATGTAGTGGCATTAACAATAAATTGAAAAATCAAAACATAGCATTTTTTCAACTTTTAGAATTTTAAAATCTTATAGGGGTAAATACATTTTTAATAATTTGTTGAATTTAAATTTTGTGCTTTTTTTAATTCTCTCCTTTGCCACAATGCAATTTGAAATGATTTATATAATTTTAGTCTACAACCATATTAATTAAGAAAAAACAAATGCAATCGACTCTAATAAGAAGTTTCCCCACACCTCTCAAGAGCAATATGCTTGACCCAACATTAAAGCTTGGGGTTGCTATTTACAATATTCATCCACTAAAGTGTATTTTATACAATTGAGTCCGTTACTTGTATTTTTGTTCAATTAACATATTCAAAAATTATGTTTTTCTCACCATTTAAAATGCAATGACATTAACAATAAATTTAAAAATCAAAACATTGCATTTTTTCAACATTTAGAATTTTCAAGTCTTATAGAGGTAAATCCATTGTTAATAATGTGTTGAATTTAAATTTTGCAATTTTCTTAATTGTCTCCTTTGTGACAATGCTATATGAAATGATTTATATAATTTTAGTATACAAACATATTGCTTAAGAAAAAGCAAATGCAATGAACTCTAATAAGAAGTTTCCCCACTCCCTTCAAAAGTAATACGCTTGACCCAACATTGAAACTTGCGATTGCTATTTGTAATATCCATCCACTAAAGTGTATTTTATACAATTGAGTCAATTATTTGTATTTTTCTTTAATTAACATATTTAAATATTATGTTTCTCTCACCATTTAAAATGCAATGACATTAACAATAAATTTAAAAATCAAGACATTGCATTTTTCAACTTTTAGAATTTTCAAGTCTTATAGGAGTAAATGCATTGTCAAAAATTAGTTGAATTTAAATTTTGTACTTTTTTTCATTGTCTCCATTGCCACAATGCAATTTGAAATAATTTATATAATTTTAGTCTACAAATATATTACTGAAGAAAAAGTAAATGTAATGGACTCTAATAAGAAGTTTCCCCACTCTCTTCAAGAGCAATACATTTGACCTAACATTAAAGTTTAGGATTGCTATTTATAATATTCATATCCTAATTGTATTTTATACAATTAAGTCCATTACTTGTATTTTTGTTCAACTTATTCAGATATTATATTTTTCTCACAGTTCATATGAAATGACATTAATAACAAAGTTAAAAATCAAAACATTGCATTTTTCCAACTTTTAGAATTTTAATGTCTTAAACGGATAAATGCATTATTAACAATCAGTTGAATTTAATTTTCTTAATTGTCTCCTTTATGACAATGCTATATGAAATGATTTCTAAAATTTTAGTCTACAAACATATTATTTAAGAAAAAAATAAATGCAATGGACTCTAATAAGAAGTTTCCCCACTCCCTCACAAGCAATACATTTAACCCAACATTGAAGCTTGGGATTGCTATTTATAATATTTATCTATTAAAATGTATTTTATACAATTGAAACCATTACTTATATTTTTGTTCAATTAACATATTCAAATATTATGATTTTCTCACCTTTCAAATGAATGACATTAAAAATAAAGTTAAAAGTCAAAACATTGCACTTTTCCAACTTTTAGAATTTTAATGTCTTGAAGGGATAAATGCATTGTTCATAATTAGTTGAATTTAAATTTTGTAATTTTTTAAAATTTCCTTTTTGCTATAATGTTATATGAAATGATTTATATAATTTTACTCTACAAACATATTACTTAAGAAAAAGCTAATGCAATGGACTCTAATAAGATGCTTCCCCACTCCCCTAGAGAGCAATATGCTTGACCCAACATTAAAGCTTAAGATCGCAATTTATAATATTCATTCACTAAAATGTATTTTATACAATTATACAATGTATTTTTCTTCAATTAATATATTCAAATGTTATGTTTTCCTCACCATTCAAATGAAATGGCTTTAACAATATTTTTTAAAATCAAAACATTGCATATTTTAAATTTTTAGAAATTTAAACTGTTATAAGGATAAATGCATTTTTAATAGTCATTTGAATTTAAAATTTGTAAGTCTTTTAGTTGTCTCCTTTGTGACAATGCTATTTGAAATAATTTATATAATTTTACTCTAAAAACATATTACTTAAGAAAAAGGTAATGCAATAAACTCTAATAAGATGTTTGCCCACTCCCCTTAAAAGCAATATGCTTGATCAAACATTAAAGCTTGGAATTGCTATTTATAATATTCATCCACTAAAGTGTATTTTATACAATTAAGTCCATTACTTGTATTTTTCTTCAATTAATATATTCAAATATTATGTTTTTCTCACCATTCAAAATTCACTAGCATTAACAATAAATTTAATAATCAAAACATTGCATTTTTTCAAGTTATAGAATTTTAAAGTTTGATAAGGATAAATTCATTGTTAATAATTTACCAAATTTAAATTTTGTAATTTTCTTAATTGTCCCCTTTGCTACAATGCTATATGAAATGATTTATATAATTTTACTCTACAAACATATTAATTAAGAAAAAGCTAATGCAATGGACTATATTAAAAAGTTTTCCCACTCCCTTCAAAAGCAATATGCTTGACCCAACATTGAAGCTTAGGATCACTATTTATAATATTCATCCACTAAAGTGTATTTTATACAATTGAGTCCATTACTATTATTTTTGTTCAACTAACATATTGAAATATTATATTTTCCTCACCATTCAAATGAAATGGCATTAACAATAATTTTTAAAATCAAAACATTAAATTTTTCCAACTTTTAGAATTTTAATGTCTTAAAAGGATAAATCCATTATTGACAATCAGTTAAATATAAATTTTGAAATGTTCTTAATTGTTTCATTTGCTACAATGCTATATGAAATGATTTATATAATTTTTGTCACACCCCTTAATAGCAATATGCTTGACCCAACACTAAAACTTGGGATTGCAATTTATAATATTCATCCACTAAAGTGTATTTTATATAATTAAGTCTATTACTTGAATTTCCATTCAATTGACATATTTTCAATGTTTAGAATTTTAATCTCTTTTAGGGATAAATACATTGTTAATAGTTAGTTGAATTTAAAATTTGTAATTTTTTTAATTGTCTCCCTTGCGACAATGCTATTTGAAATGATTTATATAATTTTAGTCTAAAAATATATTGCTTAAGAAAAAGCAAATGCAATGGACTTTAATAAGAAGTTTCCTTACTTCCCTCAAGAGCAATATGTTTAACCCAAAATTAAAACTTGAGATTATATACAATTGAGTTCATTACATGAATTTTCGTTCAATTAACATATACAAATATTATTTTTTTCTCATGATTCAAATGTAATGGCTTTAACAATAATTTTCTAAATCAAAACATTGCATATTTTCAATTTTGAGAATTTTAAAATCTTTTTAGGATAAATGCATTGTTAATAGTCATATGAATTTAAAATTTGTAAGTTTTTTAGTTATCTCTTCTATAACAATGCTATTTGAAATGATTTATAAAATTTTAGACTGCAAACATATTACTTAAGAAAAAACAAATGCAATGGACTCCAATAAAAAGGTTCCCCACTACCCTTAAAAGCAATATGCTTGACACAACATTGAAGCTTGGATTGCTATTTATAATATTCATCCATAAAATTGTATTTTATACAATTGAGTCCATTCAATGTATTTTTGCTAAATTATCATGTTTTTCTCACCATTCAAAATGCAGAGGTATTAACAATAAATTTAAAAATCAAAACATTGCATTTTTTCAACTTTTAGAATTTTAAAGTCTTATAGGAATTAATGCATTGTTAATAATCAATTGAATTTACATTTTGTACATTTTCAATTGTGTCCTTTGCCACAATGCAAATTGAAAAGATTTATATAATTTTAGTCTGCAAACATATTATTTAAGAAAAAGCAAATTCAATGAACTCTAATAAGAAGTTCCCTACTCCCCTCAAGTGGAATATGCTTGACCCAACTTTGAAGTTTGGAATTGCTATTTATAATATTCATTCATTAAAGTGTAGTTTATAGAATTGAGTCCATTACTTGAATTTTTTTCTTAATTAACATATACAAATATTATGTTTGTAACACCATTCAAAAGTAATTACATTAACAATAAATTTAAAAATCAAAACATTGCATTTTTCAATTTTTAGAATTTTAAAGTCTTATAGGAATAAATGTATTGTTAATAATCAGTTGAATTTAAATTTTGTAATCTTTTTAATCATCTCCTTTGCAACAATGTTATATGAAATGGTTTATGTAATTTTAGTCTGCAAAGATATTACTTAAGAACAAGCAAATGTAATGGACTCTAATAAGAAGTTTCCCCACTCCCCTCAAGAGGAATGTGCTTGACCCAACTTCAAAGTTTGGTATTACTAATTATAATATTCATCTACTAAAGTATATTTTTTACAATTGAGTCCATTACTTATACTTTTGTTCAATTAACCTATTCAAATATTATATTTTTCTCACCATTGAAATGCAATGGCATAACAATAAAATTTAAAATCTAAACATTGCATTTTTTCAATTTTTAGAATTCTAAAGTCTTATAGGGATAAATAGATTGTTAATAATCAAGTGAATTTAAATTTTGTAATTTTTTTAATTGTCTCCTTTGCCATAATGCAATTTGAAATGATTTATATAATTGTAGTCTACAAACATATTACTTAAGAAAAAGCAAATACAATGGACTCTAATAAGAAGCTTCCCTATACACCTAAAGAGCAATATGCTTGACCCAACATTGAAGCTTAGGATTGCTATTTATAATATTTATCCACAAAAGTGTATTTTATACAATTGAGTGCATTACTTGTTTTTTTGTTCAATTAACATGTTCAATTATTATGTTTTTCTCACCATTCAAATGCAGTGACATTAACAATAAATTTTAAAATTAAAACATTGCACTTTTTCAATTTTTAGAATTCTAAAGTCTTATAAGGATAAATACATTTTTAATAATCAGATGAATTTAAATTTTGTAATTTTTTTATTGTCTTCTATGCCACAATGCAGTTTGAAATGATTTATATAATTTTAGTCTACAAACAAATTATTTAAGAAAAAGAAAAGACAATGTTGTCTAATAAGAAGTATTCTCACTCTCCTCAAGAGTAGTATATTTGACACAACATTGAATCTTAGGATTGCTAGGTATAATATTCATCCACTAAAGTGTATTTTATACAATTAAGTCCATTACATTTATTTTTGTTCAATTAACATATTCACATATTACATTTTTCTCTCCTTTGAAATGTAATGCCATTAATAATAAATTTAAAAATCAAAAGATTGGATTTTTTTAATTTTTAGAATTTTAAAGATGTATATGGGTAAATGCATTGTTATTAATTAGTTGAGTTTAAATTTTATAATTTTTTAATTGTCTCCTTTGTGACAATGGTATTTGAAATGATTATATAATTTTAGCCTAAAAGTATATTATTTAAGCAAAAGCAAATGCAATGGACTCTAATAAAAAATTTCTCCACTCCCCTCTAAACCAATATGCTTGACCCACCTTTGAAGCTTGAGATTGCTATTTATAATATTCATCCACAAAGTGTATTTTATACAATTGAGTCCATTAACTGTATTTCTGCTCAATTAATATATTCAAATATTATGTTATTCTCACCATTCAAATGTAATGGCACTAAGAATAAATTTAAAAATCAAAACATTGCAATTCTTCAATTTTTTGAATTGTAAAGTCTTAAAGGGACAAATGCATTGTTAATAATTAGTTGAAATTAAATTTTTTTTTAATTGTCTCCTTTACCACAATGCAATTTCAAGTGATTTACATAATTTTGGTCTACAAACATATTACTTAAGAAAAAACAAAAGTAAGGGACTCTAATATAAAGATTTTCCACTACCCTCTTGAGATATATGCTTGACTTAACATTGAGGCTTGAGATTTTTATTTATAATATTTATCCACTAAAGTGTATTTTTTTACAATTAAGTCCATTACTTGTATTTTGTTCAATTATCATATTCAAATATTACGTTTTTCTCAACATTCAAATGTAATGCCATTAACAATAAATTTAAAAATCAAATCATTGCATTTTTTTCAATTTTTAGAATTTTAAAGTCTTGTAGGGATAAATTCATTGTTAATAATTAGTTGAATTTAAATTTTCTAATTTTTTAATTGTCTCCTTTGGCACAATGTAATTTGAAATGATTTATACAATTTTAGTCTACAAACATATTACTTGTACTTTTGTTCAATTAATATATTTAAATATTATGTTTTTCTCACCATTCAAATGCAATGACATAGCAATAAATTTTAAAATCTAAACATTGCACTTTTTCAATTTTTAGAATTCTAAAGTCTTATAGGGATAAATGCATTATTAATAATCAAGTGAATTTAAATTTTGTAATTTTTTTAATTGTCTCCTTTGCCACAATGCAATTTGAAATGATTTATATAATTTTAGTCTACAAACATATTACTTAAGAAAAAGAAAATGCAATGGACTCCAATAAGAAGGTTCCCTATTGCTTTTAAGAGCAATATGCTTGACACAACATTGAAGCGTGGATTGCTATTTATAAGATTCATCCACAAAAGTGTATTTTATACAATTGAGTCCATTACATGTATTTTTGTTCAATTATCATGTTTTTCTCACCATTCAAAATGTAGAGGCATTAAAAATAAATTTAAAAATCAAAACATTGCATTTTTTCAACTTTTAGAATTTTAAAGTCTTATAGGAATTAATGCATTGTTAATAATCAATTGAATTTACATTTTGTACATTTTCAATTGTGTCCTTTGCCACAATGCAAATTGAAAAGATTTATATAATTTTAGTCTACAAACATATTACTTAAGAAAAAGCAAATGCAATGGACTCTAATAAGAAGTTTCCCCACTTCCCTTAAGAGGAATATGCTTGACCCAACTTTGAAATTTGGGATTGCTATTTATAATATTCATCCATTAAAGTGTAGTTTATATAATTGAGTCCACTACTTGAATTTTTTTCTTAATTAACATATACAAATATTATGTTTGTAACACCATTCAAAAGTAATTGCATTAACAATAGATTTAAAAATCAAAACATTTCATTTTTTCAATTTTTAGAATTTTAAAGTCTTATAGGAATAAAAGCATTGTTAATAATCAGTTGAATTTAAATTTTGTAATTTTTTTAATCATCTCCTTTGCAACAATGCTATTTGAAATGGTTTATGTAATTTTAGTTTACAAAGATATTACTTAAGAACAAGCAAATGCAATGGATTCTAATAAGAAGTTTCCCCACTACCCTCAAAAGCAATATGCTTGACATAACATTGAAATTTGGGATTGTTATTTATAACTTTCATCCATTAAAGTGTATTTTATATTATTGAGTCCATTACTTGTATTTTTGTTCAATTAAAATATTCAAATATTATGTTTTTCTCACCATTGAAATGCAATGACATTAACAATAAATTTAAAAATCAAAATATTGCACTTTTTCAACTTTTGGAATTTTAAAATCTGATAGGGATAAATGCATTGCTAATAATAAGTTGAATTTAAATTTTGTAATTTTTTTAATTGTCTCCCTTGCCACAATGCAATTTGATATGATCTATATAATTTTAGTCTACAAACAAATTAGTTAAGAAAA
Organism: Bruguiera gymnorhiza; assembly: GCA_020883675.1. Taxonomy (NCBI): domain Eukaryota; kingdom Viridiplantae; phylum Streptophyta; class Magnoliopsida; order Malpighiales; family Rhizophoraceae; genus Bruguiera; species Bruguiera gymnorhiza. The sequence goes on from JAIRCJ010000227.1 coordinate 27,019, forward strand.
AGCAAATGCAATGGACTCTAATAAGAAGTTTCCCCACTCCCTTTAAAAGGAATGTGCTTGACCTAACTTCAAAGCTTGGTATTACTATTTATAATATTCATCCACTAGAGTATATTTTTTACAATTGAGTCCATTACTTGTACTTTTGTTCAATTAATATATTCAAATATTATGTTTTTCTCACCATTCAAATGCAATGGCATAACAATAAAATTTAAAATCTAAACATCGCACTTTTTCAATTTTTAGAATCTTAAAGTCTTATAGGGATAAATGCATTGTTAATAATCAAGTGAATTTAAATTTTGTAATTTTTTTAATTGTCTCTTTTGCCACAATGCAATTTGAAATGATTTATATAATTTTAGTCTACAAACATATTACTTAAGAAAAAGCAAATACAATGGACTCTAATAAGAAGCTCCCCCACGCACCTAAAATGCAATATGCTTGATCCAACATTGAAGCTTAGGATTGTTATTAATAATATTCATCCACAAAAGTGTATTTTATATAATTGAGTGCATTACTTGTATTTTTGTTCAATTATTATGTTTTCCTCACCATTCAAATGCAATGACATTAGCAATAAATTTTAAAATCAAAACATTGCACTTTTTATTAAGAAGTTTTCCCACTCCCCATAAGAGCAATATGCTTGACACAAAATTGAATCATGGGATTATTATTTGTAGTATTCATCCACTAAAGTGTATTTTATGCAATTGAGTCCATTACATGTATTTTTGTTCAATTAAAATATTCAAATATTATGTCTTTCTTATCATTCAACTGCAATGACATTAACAATAAATTTAAAAACTAAAACATTGTGCTTATTCAATTTTTAGAATTTTAAAATCCTATCAAGATAAACACATTGTTAATAATCCAGTGAATTTAAATTTTGTAATTTTTTTAATTGTCTCATTTACCACACTGCAATTTGAAATGATTTGTATAATTTTAGTCTACAAACATATTATTTAAGAAAAATCAAATGTAATGGACTCTAGTAAGAAGTTTCCCCACTCCTTTCAAGAGCAATATGCTTGACCCAACATTGAACACTCAGATTGCTATTTATAATATTCATCCACTAAAGTGTATTTTATACAATTGAGTCCATTACTTGTATTTTTGTTCAATTAATATATCAAATATTATGCATTTCTCACCATTATAATGCAATGACATTAAAAATAAATTTAAAAACCAAAACAATGCATTTTTTCAATTTTTAGAATTTTAAAGTTCTATTGGGATAAATGTATTCATAATAATCTAGTGAATTTAAATTATGTAATTTTTTTAATTGTATCACTTGCCACACTGCAATTTAAAATGATTTATATAATTTTAATCTATAGACAAATTACTTAAGAAAAAGCAAACGCAATGGACTCTAATAAGAAGATTCCCTACTCTTTATAAGAGTAATATGCTTAACACAACATTGAATCATGAGATTAGTATTTATGGTATTCATCCACTAAAGTGTATTTTATGCAATTGAGTCCATTACATGTATTTTTGTTCAATTAACATATTCAAATACTATGTCTTTCTCATCATTCAATTGCAATGACATTAACAATCAATTTAATAACTAAAATATTGTACTTCTTTAATTTTTAGGATTTTAAAGTCTTATCAAGATAAATGCATTGTTAATAATCCCATGAATTTAAATTTTGTAGTTTTTTTAATTATCTTATTTGCCACACTGCAATTTGAAATGATTTGCATAATTTTAATCTACAGGCATATTACTTGAGAAAAAGCAAATGTAATGGACTCTAATAAGAAGTTTCCCCACTCCCTTCAAGAGCAATATGCTTGACCCAACATTGAACATTTAGATTGCTATTTATAATATTCATCCACTAAAGTGTATTTTATACAATTGAGTCTATTACCTGTATTTTTGTTCAATTAATATATCCAAATATTATACGTTTCTCACTATTCAAATGCAATGACATTAACAATAAATTTAAAAACCAAAACAAGGCACTTTTTTAATTTTTAGAATTTTAAAGTTTTACTAAGATAAATCTATTTTTAATAATCCGGTGAATTTAAATTATGTGATTTTTTAAATTAACTCACTTGCCACATTGCAATTTGAATTGATTTATATAATTTTAATCTACAAACAAATTACTTAAGAAAAAGCAAATGCAATGGATTCTAATAAGAAGTTTTCCCACTCCCCATAGATTTAATACGCTTGACACAATATTGAATTTTAAGATTACTATTTACAATATTCATTCACTAATGTTTATTTTATACAATTGAGTCCATTACATGTAATTTAGTTCAATTAACATATTCAGATATTATGTTTTTGTCATCATTCAAATGTAATGGCATTAACAATAAATTTTAAATTTAAAACATTGCGCCATTTCAATTTTTAGAATTTTAAAGTCCTATGAGGATAAATGCATTGTTAATAATCTGGTGAATTTAAATTTTGTAATTTTTTTAATTGTCTCATTTGCCACACTGCAATTTGAAATGATTTGTATAATTTTAGTCTATAGAAATATTACTTAAGAAAAGCAAATGCTATGGACTCTAATAAGAAGTTTCTCCACTCCTTTCAAGAGCAATATGCTTAACCCAACATTGAAGCTTCAGAGTGCAATTTATAATATTTATCTACTAAAGGGTATTTTATACAATCAAGTCCATTACTTGTGTTTTTGTTCAATTAACATATCCAAATATTATGTTTTTCTCAATGGCATTAATAATAAATTTAAAAATCAAACCATTGCACTTTTTCAATTTTTAGAATTTTAAAGTCCTATAGGTATAAATGCATTATTAATAATCAGTTGAATTTAAATTCTGTAATTTTTTAATTGTCTCCTTTGCAAGAATGGTATTTAAAATGATTTATATAATTTTATCCTAAAAATATATTACTTAAGCAAAAGCTAATGCAACGGTCTTTAATAAGAACTTTCCCCACTCCCCTTAAGAGCAATATGCTTGACCTAATGTTGAAGTTTGAGATTGCTATTTCTAACATTCATCCATGTATTTTATACAATTGAGTCCATTACTTGTATTTTTGCTTAATTAACATATTCAAATATTATATTTCTTTCACCATTCAAAATGCAATGACATTAACAATAAATTTAAAAATCAAAACATTTCATTTTTCAACTTTTAGAATTTTAATGCCTTATAAAGATAAATTCATTGTTAATAATCTATTGAATTTAGCTTTTTTAAGTTTTTTGATTGTCTCCTTTGCCACAATGCAATTTGAAATAATTTATATAATTTTAGTCTACAAACATATTATTTAAGAAAAAGCAAATGCAATGGACTTTAATAAGAAGTTTCCCCACTCCTTTCATGAGAAATATGGTTGACCTAACATTGAACATTCATATTGCTATTTATAAGACTCATCCACTAAAGTATATTTTATACAATTGAGTCCATTACATGTATTTTTGTTCAATTAACATATTCAAATATTATATTTTTCTCACCATTCAAATGCAATGGCATTAATAATAAATTTAAAAATCAAAACATTACACTTTTTCAATTTTAAGAATTTTGAAATCTTATAAGGAAAAATGCATTTGTAATAAATAGTTGAATTTAAATTTTGTAAATTTTTTAATTGTCTCATTTGCCACAATGCAATTTGAAGTGATTTATATAATTTTAGTCTACACATATTACTTAAGAAAAAGCAAATGCAATGAAGACTAATAAGAACTTTCCCCACTCCCCTAAAGAGCAATAAGCTTGAAGCAACATTGAAGCTTGGGATTGCTTTTTATTATATTCATCCACTAAAGTGTATTTTATATAATCGAGCCCATTACCTATATTTTTGTTCAATTAATATATTCAAATATTATATTTTTCTTACCATTCAAATGCAATGACATTAACAATAAATTTAAAAACCAAAACTTTGCACTTTTTCAATTTTTGGAATTTTAAAGTTCTATTGGAATAAATGTATTCTTAATAATCCGGTGAATTTAAAATTTTTAATTTTTTTAATTGTATCACTTGGCACATTGCAATTTTAAATGATTTATATAATTTTAGTCTAGAGACATATTACTGAAGAAAAAGCAAATGCAATGGACTTTAAGAAGAAGTTTCCCTACTCACCGTAAGAGCAATATGCTTGACACAACATTGAAACTTGGGATTGCTACTTATAATATTCATCCATTAAAGTGTATTATATACAATGGAGTCCATTACTTATACTTTTGTTTAATTAACATATTCAAATATAATGTTTTTCTCACCATTCAAATGTAATGGCATTAGCAATAATTTTAAAAATCAAAACATTACAGTTTTCCAATTTTTAGAATTTTAAAGTCCTATCGGGAGAAATGCATTCTTAATAATTAGTTGAATTTAAATTTTGTAAATTTTTTTATTGTCTCCTTTGCCATAATACAATTTGAAATAATTTATATAATTGTAGTCTATAAACATATTACTTAAGAAAAAGCAAATGAAATGGACTCTAATAAGAAGTTTCCCTACTTTCCACAATAGCAAGATGCTTGATCCAAGATTAAAGCTTCAGATTACTATTTATAATATTCATCTACTAAAGTGTATTTTATACAATTGAGTCCATTACCTATATTTTTGTTCAATTAACATATCCAAATATTATGTTTTTTTCACCATTCAAATGCAGTGACATTAAGAATAAATTTAAAAATCAAAACATTGGACTTTTTCAATTTTTAGAATTTTGAAGTCCTATAAGGATAAAGGCATTGTTAATACTTAGTTGAATTTAAATTTTGTAATTTTTTTTATTGTCTCCTTTACCACAATACAATTTGAAAAGATTTATTAGTCAAGAAACATACTACTTATGAAAAAGCAAATGCAATGAGCTCTAATAAGAAGTTTCCCCACTCTCCTTAGGAGCAATATGCTTGACCTAACAATGAAACTTCAGATTGTTATTTATAATATTCATCCACTTGAGTGTATTTTAGACAATTCAGTCCATTACCTGTATTTTTGTTCATTTAACATATTCAAATATTATGTTTTTCTTACCATTCAAATGCAATGACATTAACAATAAATTTAAAAACTAAAACATTGTACTTTTTCAATTTTTAGAATTTGAAAGTCCTATAAGGATAAATACATTGTTAATAATCAATTGAATTTAAATTTTGTAATTTTTTTATTGTCTCTTTTGCCATAACGCAATTTGAAAAGATTTATATAATTTTAGTCTAGAAACATATTATTTAAGAAAAAGTAAATGCAATGGAGTCTAATAAGAAGTTTCCCTACTCTCCTCAGGAGCAATAAGTTTGACCCAACATTAAAGCTTCAGATTGCTATTTAAAATATTCATCCACTAAAGTGTATTTTGTAAAATTAAGTCCATTACCTTTATTTTTATTCAATTAACATATTCAAAAATTATGTTTTTCTCACCATTCAAATGCAATGGCATTAATAATAAATTTAAAAATCAAAACATTGGACTTTTTCAATTTTTAGTATTTTGAAGTCCTATAAGGATAAAGGCATTATTAATACTTAGTTGAATTTAAATTTTATAATTTTTTTTATTGTCTCCTTTACCACAATGCAATTTGAAAAGATTTATATAATTTTAGTCAAGAAACATAATACTTAAGAAAAAGCAAATGCAATGAGCTCTAATAAGAAGTTTCCCCACTCCCCTCAGGAGCAATATGCTTGACCTAACAATGAAGCTTTGGATTGTTATTTATAATATTCATCCACTTAAATGTATTTTAGACAATTTAGTCCATTACTTGTATTTTTGTTCAATTAACATATTCAAATATTACATTTTTCTCACCATTCAAATGCAATGACATTAACAATCAATTTAAAAACTAAAACATTGCACTTTTTCAATTTTTAGAATTTGAAAGTCCTATAAGGATAAATGCATTGTTAATAATCTAATTTTTTTAATTGTCTCATTTGCCACATTGTAATTTGAAATGATTTATATAATTTTAGTCTACAAACATATTACTTAAGAAAAAAAAATGCAATAGACTTTAATAAGAAGTTTCCCCACTCCTCGTAAGCGCAACATGCTTGACCCAGCGTTGAAGCTTTGGATTGCTATTTATAATATTCATCCATTAAAGTGTATTTTGTACAATTAAGTCCATTACCTTTATTTTTATTCAATTAACATATTCAAAAATTATGTTTTTCTCACCATTCAAATGCAATGACATTAACAATAAATTTAAAAATCAAAGCTTTACACTTTTTCAATTATTAGAATTTTAAAAACCTATAAGGAGAAATGCATTGTTCATATTGAGTTGAATTTAAATTTTATAATTTTTTTATTGTCTCCTTTTCCATAGTGCAATTTGAAATGATTTATATGATTTTAGTCCAAAAACATATTACTTGCAAAAAAACAAATGCAATAAACTTGACCCAACATTAAAACTTTGGATTGCTACTTATAATATTCATCTACTAAATTGTATTTTATACAATTGAGTCCATTACCTGTATTTTTTTCCAATTACCATATTCAAATATTATGTTTTTCTCACCATTCAAATGCAATAACTTTAACAACAAATTTTAAAATCAAAACATTGCACTTATTCAATTTTTAGAATTTTAAAGTCCTATAGGGATAAATGCATTGTTAATAATTAGTTGAATTTAAATTTTGTAATTTTTTTATTGTTTTCTTTACCACAATGCAATTTGAAAAGATTTATATAATTTTAGTGTAGAACCATATTACTTGGCACAACATTAAATCTTGGGATTGCTATTTATAATATTCATCCACTAAAGTGTATTTTATGTAATTGAGTCCATTACTTGAATTTTTGGTCCATTAACATATTCAAATATTATGTTTTTCTCATAATTCAAATGCAATGGCATTTAGAATAAATTCAAAAAATCAAACCGTTGCAATTTTTCAATTTTTAGAATTTAAAGTGTTATAAGGATAAATGCATTATTTATAATCAGTTTAATTTGAATTTTGCAATTTTTTTTTAATGTCACCTTTGCAACAACATTATTTGAAATAATTTATATAAATTTAATCAAAAAATATATTACTTGAGCAAAAGCAAATGCAATAAACTCTAATAAGAAGTTTCCCCACTCCCCTCAAAACCAATATGCTTGACCCAACATTGAAGTTTGAGATTGCTAATTATAATATTCATCAACTAAAGTGTATTTTATACAATTCGGTCCATTACCTGTATTTTTTTTCAATTAACATTTTCAAATATTATATTGTTGTCACCATTCAAATATAATCCTATTAATAATGAATTTAAAATCAAATCATTGCACTTTTTCAATTTTTAGAATTTTAAAGTGCTATAGGGATAAATGCATTGTTAATAATTAGTTAAATTTAAATTTTGTAATTTTTTTATTCTCTCTTTGCCATAATACAATTTGAAATGATTTATATAATTTTAGTCTAGAAACATATTACTTAAGAAAAAGTAAATGCAATTGACTCTAATAATAAGATTCACTACTCTCCTCAAGAGCAATATGCTTGACCCAACATTAAAACTTCAGATTGCTATTTGTAATATTCATCCATTAAAGTGTACTTTATACAATTGAGTCCATTACCTGTATTTTTGTTTAATTAACATATCCAAATATTATGTTTTCCTCATCATTCAAATGCAATGGCATTAACAATAAATTTAAAAATCAAAACATTGCACTTTTCCAATTTTTAGAATTTTAAAAGTCCTACAGGGAGAAATACATTGCTAATAATCAGTTTTAACTTAAATTTTGTAATTTTTTTTATTGTTTCCTTTGCCCCAATACAATTTGAAATGATTTGCATAATTTTATTCTACAAACATATTACTTGAAAAAAACCAAATGCAATAGACTCTAATAAGAAGTTTCCCCACTCCCCTTAGGAGCAATATGCTTGACACAACATTAAGTCTTGGGATTACTATTTATAATATTCATATACTTAAGTGTATATTATACAATTGAGTCCATTACCTATATTTTGTTTCAATTAACATATTCAAATATTATGTTTTTCTCACCATTCAAATGCAATGGCATTTATAATAAATTCAAAAATCAAAATGTTGCAATTTTTCAATTTTTAGAATTTTAAAGTCTTATAAGGATAAATACATTATTTATAATTAGTTGAATTTGACTTTTGTAATTTTTTCATATGCCACCTTTGCGACAACCCTATATGAAATAATTTATATAAATTTAGTCAAACAATATATTACCTAAGCAAAAACAAATACAATGGACTTTAATAAGAAGTTTCCCCACTCCCTCAAAACCAATATGCTTGACCCAACATTGAAGCTTGGGATTATTAATTATAATATTCATCCACTAAAGTGTATTTTTATACAATTGAGTCCATTACTTGTATTTTTTTTCAACTAACATTTTCAAATATTATATTTTCTCATTATTTAAATACACTCGTATTAACAATAAATTTAAAAATCAAAGTATCACACTTTTTCAATTTTTAGAATTTTAAAGTCTTATAAGGAGAAATGCATTGTTAATAATTAGTTTGAATTTAAATTTTGTAATTTTTTTTATTGTCACCTTTGTCACAATAGAATTTGAAATGATTTATATAATTTTAGTCTACATATATATTACTTAAGAAAAAGCAAATGCAAAGGACTCTAATAAGAAGTTTCCCCACTCCCCTTTAAGAGCAATGAGCTTGACATAACATTGAAGGTTGAGATTGCTATTTATAATATCTATCCACCAAAGTGTATTTTATGCAATTGAAGTCCATTACTTGAATTTTTGTTCAATTAACATATTCAAATATTATGTTTTTCTTACCATTCTAATGCAATTGCATTAAACAATAATTTAAAAATCAAAGCATTGCACTTTTTAATTTTTNTAAAAAAGTTTCCCACTCCTGTTAAGAGCAATATGGTTGACCCAAAATTAAAGTTTGCGATTACTATTTATAATATTGATCCACAAAAGTGTATTTTATACAAATTGAGTCCATTACTTGTATTTTTGTTCAATTAAGATTTTTTATTGTGTCCTTTGCCACAATGGAATTTGAAATGATTTATATAATTTTAGTCTACGAATATATTATTTAAGAAAAAGCAAATGCAAAGGACTCTAATAAGAAGTTTCCCCACTCCCCTCAAGAGCAATAAGCTTGAAGCAACATTGAAAGTTGGGAATTACTATTTATAATATTTCATCCATTAAAGTATATTTTATATAATTGAGTCAATTACTTGAATTTTTGTTTCAATTAACATATTCAAATATTATGTTTTTCTTACCATTCAAATGCAATTGCATTAACAATAAATTAAAAAATCAAAGTATTGCACTTTTTCAATTTTTAGAATTTTAATATCCTATAGGGAGAAAAACATTGTTAATAATCAGTTGAATCTAAATTTTCTATTTTTTTTTTAATTTTCTCCTTTGCCTCACTGCAATTTGAAATGATTTGTATAATTTTATTCTACAAACATATTACTTGAAAAAAAACCAAATGCAATAGACTCTAATAAGAAGTTTCCCTATTCCCCTTAGAAGTAATATGCTTGGCACAACATTGAATCTTGGGATTACTATTTATAATATTCATGCACTAAAGTGAATTTTATACAATTGAGTCCATTAGTTGAATTTTTGTTTAATTAACATATTAAAATATTATATTTTTCTCACAATTCAATGCAATGACATTTAGAATAAATTTAAAAATCAAAACGTTGCAATTTTTCAATTTTTAGAATTTAAAGTCTTATAAAGATAAATGAATTGTTTATAATCATTTAAATAATGCAATGTTTTTATCCCATTTGCTTTTCTTTAATTAAATTGTTTGTATACTAAAATTATATAAATCATGTCAAATTGAATTGTGGTAATGGAGACAATTAAAAAAAAAATTCATTTTAAAATCTTGATCACCCTGATCTTATGCTACCTTTTATGTAAAAAAAATTAGGCAAAATTAGAATGTGGTACACCCAAGTTAGTCATCAATTACAAACCTCTTAACAGGGCTCTAAAGTGAATTAGGTATCCTATTCCTAACAAAAGAGACCTATTACAAAAATTACATTATACTTTTATCTTTTCAAAATTTGACATGAAATTAGGATTTTGGTACATCCAGATTCACCCAAATATGTTACAAAACTACTTTTACCATTCCATTTGGTCAATATGAAATGAATGTTATGCCTTTTAGTTTGAAAAATGCCCCATTAAAAATTCCAAAGAATTATGAATGATATTTTTCAACCATATTCAAAATTTTGCCTCATCTACATAGATGATATGCTCATCTTTTTTTATGCAATCAAACAACATTTCAAACATTTACAAATGTTTTTCCTTGTTACAAAACATAATGGATTGGTGATATCTCAATCTTCGATCTCCTTCTTCCAAACTCAAGTTAGATTTTTAAGACATTACTTTACCTAGGGCACTATCACCCCTATTGAAACATCCCTTAGCTTTTACTAAAAAATTTCTTGATAAAATCACCAACAAATCTCAACTTTAAAGGTTTCTAGGAAGTTTAAATTATGTCCTAAATTTCATTCCAAATATTAATTGAATAGCAAAACCTTTACATAACTATCTTAAGAAAAATCTTACTTTTTAGACAACCCAACATATTATCCTAGTCTAGTATATTAAAACTCTAGTGTGAGAAATTCCTTATATTCATCTTATAATCCCTTAACCCCAAAAATTGTTGAAATTGATGTCTCTAATTGGGGTTACAAAAGTATTCTTAAACAACTCAAGAATGATAGAGAAGAGTTTATTTTGCATAATAGAATGATTGCCAAAGCACTTATTCTACTATCAAAAAAGAAATTCTTTCCATTTTCATGTGCATTACAAAATTTCAAAGTGATTTATTGAATCAAAATTTTCTTCTTCACATTGATTGTAAATCTATAAAAGAAATTTTATAAAAAGATGTTTAAAACATTGCATCAATATATATTTTCGCCAAATGGCAAGCTATTCTATTTGTTTTTTATTTTGAAATTGAATATATAAATGTAGATAGAAACTCTATTATAGATTTCCTAACAAGAGAATTTCTTCAAAATAGAACCCAACATGCCAAGGAAATTCAAAAATAAAGGAAAATCTCCTATACAAAATCCTAAGCCAAACCCTAAAACCACTTCCAAACCAATCACCTTGACCCAACCCATCAGGTCATGGATTAGCCAGGTTACAAAGAGGAAACTTGATCCACTCAATCCTTTCAAAAATAACTTCAACTCGAAAAATGGATATAAGCTATTTACAAAACTCATAATCTACTTATGACACTACAAGGTCTCTTTGAAGATTAGATTGGTAAATCTTTATATCTTAATCTCTAAAAAGAAGTAGCATCTTCCTCCAAAAATGTATCCCAAACCAAACTCTCCAAAAAATCCTTAGCTTATTTACTTAAGCCCCAATTCTAAAATATTTTCACCATTGAAACAAGATTCTACACTAATGATCCGTTCAATACCATCTTTAAAATCTTCCCTACTAGATGGTTTTTTAAACCCAAAGACCTTTCAAAACTGCAACTATATTATATGGCAATACTCAAAAATAGAATAAATGAGATTCAAACATTTTTACATAGAAAAATCCCATATTGACCCTATATATTCCACTTGCAATATACAAAAAATTGTTCATCCTCAATAATAGGGACGAGACATTTCCAAACCAAAACACTTCCTAACCTCCTTCAAAACTAAATTGAACCATTATCTACCTTTTTCATATTGGGATTATCAATAGGCATGGTACAATACTTTCGGCAACTAACAGCTCTATTACCTCTTGACTCATGACTATCAACTCCATAAAACACCAAACAACTTTTAGTGACTAATAGCTTTAGTTCCCCTCACTCATGACTGCTAGCTCCACAAAATGTGAAAAAACTTTTGGTGATTCCTCACTGAATGAAAGTAGCAGAAGCATTTGAGCCTATTAGAAAAGGAGGATTATCCTTGATTACCAGGCAAACTTTACATTCTGAACATTTCTCATTTTCAAAACATTTCTCTTCTCCCTCTTTTGTATCTTCCTTTTTAATCTTTTATTTCTCCTTCTCCCTCTTGTATCTCTCCTTCCACTATTTAAAGGAACCAGCTCATTTAGCAAGTGTTTGGCATGGGTGCAATGAGTAGAAAAGGTATTCAAGTGCCAAGATTATACTAAGTTAAGAAAATGCAAACTTGTTGCTCTTGAATTCATATATTATGCTAATTTATGGTGGGAGAACTTAAAAGCATGGAGAAGGAGAGATGGTGAAAAGGAGATTAGAAATTAGAGAATTATGAAGAGATTAATGTGAAAACATTTTGCTCCTAAACATTATAGGCAAGAATTATACATTAGGTTGTAGAGTCTTGGGCAAGGGGGCATGTATGTTAAAGATTGTGTTAAGGAATTTGAAATGTTGATAATGCCATGTGAATTACAAGAAACTCAAGAATAGACCATTGCAAGGTTGTTAAGATGGTTGAATAGAGTGATTTCAAATATGATGGAGTTACAATCTTTTGTATTTTTAGAGGATGTGATTAAACTTATTTTAAGGTGGGGAGACGACGACTTAAGTGTTGTAAAAATAAGCAAATTGTGCAAGAGTAGAGTAGCAACAAGGCAATCAATTCAACTTCCACCCTTTCATGGTCTAATACTAATTGGAGTGCAGTGCAAATAGAAAAGGGGACCTTTAGTAAACAACCAACAAATTTGGTTAAGGAAAAAGGAAAATGGGTGATCTAAAGCCTCCATAAAGGGCCCAAGACATTAAATGTTTCAAATGTCTTGGCCATGGGCATATTGCTTTTGAGTGTCCAAATAAGAAGGCAGTGACTATTCAAGAACCATAAGGGGAGATAAAGAGTGAAGATGAGGTAGCATTAAAAGAGGAAGAAAATGATTGATTGAGGAAGATAATGTAGAGTATGCTGATCAGGGAGAATTGCTTGTAATTCAATGTGCCTTGAACTTAAAAGCAAAGGTGGATGATGAATAGCATGAAAACATCTTCCATACTAGGTGCAAAATAGATAAAAGGTGTGTGGAGTGATTCTAGATGGAGAGCTTTGCTCCAATGTTGCTTTTACCATCTTGGTGGAAAAGTTGAACTTAGCAACAACAAAACACTCCCACCCATATAAGTTACAATGGTTGAATGATAATGGAGAAGTAAGGGTATTTTTGGTACCATTTATGATTACAAAACCATACAAGGATGAGGTGATGTGTAATATGGCTCCAATGAGTGCAAGCCACTTATTTTAAGGAGATCGCGGCAATATGATAGGAGGATTATACAAGATGGATTCAAAAACACCTAAAATTTTGTCAAGGATAAGTAAAACATAGTCTTAGGACCTTTTAGTTTACAACAAGTGCAACGAGACTAGCTTTGGGTTAAGAAAGGAAAGAAAGAAAGCCCAAATTATTCAATATATGATAAGGAGTTCAATGCACTAATTCAAGCTTTAGAGACATGGTAGAACTACTTGTTGGCCAAGGAATTTGTTATTCTAGAGGTAAATCATAAATCCTCGAAGCATTTGATGGGGTAAAGCAAATGGAATTGAAAACATGCTAAATGGGTGGAGTTCTTGGAGGCCTTTCCTTATGTCATCAAGTACACAAAGGGAAATGTAAATGTAGTGGCAAACATGCAATCATGGATGTATATTCTAATCTTATGGTTAAATGCTAAGTTAATGGGTTTTGTATTGATTACGAGCCAATATTTGGATGTTCCAAACTTTGCTATTATTTACTTAGCTTGTGAGAAAAGGTTTGTTAATGGCTTTGATAAGCATGAGGGGTACTTGTTCAGATTTGGAAGACTTTGTATTCCTAAGGGATCTATTGGAGAACTTTTAGTAAGGGAAGCATATGATGGAGGTATAGCTAGACACTTTGGTGAAATAAGACCTTAGTGCTAGTCAAAGAACATTTTTTTAGCCGAGGATGATTAGAAATGTGCATGCTCATGGTTTGTATATGCCATTACCTATTCTAATTCACCCTTGGGTTGGTGTGAGTATGGAATTCATATTAAGGCCACCAAGGACACAAAAAAGGAATGATATGAACCCTAAAGAGCATAATGAAACCCACAAATAAAACAAAAAATTTAAAACCCAAGAAAGTTAAATAAGGTTTAAAGTAAAACCTTGACCCAATGTTTGAAGGAATATGAATCTAAGGCATAAATATAGGCCTAATGTTCAAAGGAACACAAACCAAAGGTATAAAGAAGGATGTGGACACCAAACCCCAAAAAGAAGGGATTTGGGAGTGATAAGTCAGGTTAAAATGCCATAAGGTAATAATGTTGATAAGTTTGCAAAGTTCAATGAAATATTCAAAGAGAAAAATTTCACATTTTTTTTACAAATGGTCTATATCTTTTAACAATGAAATCAAGCCTATTTATTGACTGAAGTATCAACCTTAACTCTAAAAGTAAAGACAATGATATACTCCTAAAACACAGGAACACTTTTATTTTATTGTAAATTCCTATTTTATAATAAATTTATACTTATAAGTGAATTTTATTACTTAACCTTGACTCATTAAGTACTCCAATCATATTAATGAAGCCTTGGTCCTCTTTCAAGTTTGAATTCACATCATTTGTTACTTAGTTGGCCCAAATATCCTTAAATGGTCCATTTAGTACTTCTTTCATCTTTTTAGCCCATCATGAATGCTCAATGGATCCTTTGAAGCCCTTCATGTATTAAAACCTCCATGAATCTCATCAAGGAAGGATTTGGTTATGGTGGTCATTGATAGGTTCTTAAAGATGTCTCACTTTGTATCTTGTCACAAAACTGATGATGCTTTTCATATAAGAGATTTGTTCTTTCAAGAAATTGTGAGATTGCATGGAATACCAAAGCGTGTAGTGATTGATAAGGATGCCAAGTTCTTAAGTTTCTTTTAAGAGACCTTGTGGAAGAAGCTTCACACAAGACTACTTTTTATTACAACTTGATATCCACAAATAGATGGGTAAACTAAAGTAATAAACCATACACTTTCTTCTTTAATTAGAACTATTATTAACTAGAATTTGAAAAATTGGGATGATTGCTTAGCTTTTATTGAATTTTTGTATAATAGAAGTATGCATAATGAAACCAAACATTCTCCTTTTGAGGTGGTTTATGGATTTAATTCCATTACCCCATTTGGTTTACCACCACTTCCAACCATTGACTGAGTATGTTTGAACGGGAGAAGGAAGACTGAATTAGTTAAAAACTTGAATGAGAGTGTCAAATAGCAAATAAAAAAACAATCCACAACTTATGAGAAAGTAGTCAATAAAGGTAGAAAACAAATACAGTTTGCTCCATATGATCTTGTATGGATTCATCTTTGAAAAGAGAGATTTCCAAGCAAATGGAAGTCC
Organism: Bruguiera gymnorhiza; assembly: GCA_020883675.1. Classification (NCBI taxonomy): domain Eukaryota; kingdom Viridiplantae; phylum Streptophyta; class Magnoliopsida; order Malpighiales; family Rhizophoraceae; genus Bruguiera; species Bruguiera gymnorhiza. The sequence continues at coordinate 42,566 of JAIRCJ010000227.1, forward strand.
AAACTTTTGCCTTGAGTAGGTGGTCCTTCTGGTATGTTTTCCCTTGGCATGATTCAGATTCAATTGGTTTAGGGTAGAAATCACTCAACTCATATGTTTCTCTTTAGCACTCCTTCGCTTGTTGCACTCAATACCTCAAGCACACATAACCTTGGGCTCTTATATCAAAATGATGGTGCCTTAGATTAGACTTTCACTTCTAATGATCCTAATTTTGCTAATGTTTATGGAACTTTTGAGATTACAACTTTTGGGAAATTCTATAGGCATGAAGGTTATTTGTTTAGGGATAACAAATTGTTTGTGCCTTACAAAAGCTACTTGTATGTGAGGCTCATAAGGATGGTCTAATGGGTCATTTTAGAGTTAGGAAAACCCTAGATGTCTTAGTTGAGCATTTCTTTTGGCCACAAATGAAATGAGATATTTAGATGGTGAGTGAGAACTGCATGACATGCAAATAGGACAAATCTAGAGTTTTACCCCATGGCTTGTACATTTCTTTACCCACACCTAGCTGACACTAGGTTGATTTATCTAAGAACTTTGTGTTAGGGCTGTCATTAATAAAAAAGAGTAAAGATTCTATATTTATTAGGGGTAAGTTTTCAAAGCTGGCACACTTCATCTCATGCCATAAACCGACCATACAAACAACATGGCAGAATTGTTCTTCAAAAAAGTAGTATGCTTACATGACATACCTTGAAGCATTATTTTAGACCAGGATATAAAGTTTTTAAGCTACATTTAGAAGAACTTGTAGGGTAAGTTCGGTACTACCTACCATCCGGAAACAAACTAACAAATCGAGGTAGTTAATAATGTGTTATAAAGCTAAAAGAATGAGAAAGGCATTTAATAGGTTAATTAAAGACATTTGGGCCAAAGAAGCAAAGTCAAGCTTAAAGGGCAGCAAAGTATATCTTAATATAGCCCCAAGCTTTATTAATTGTATAAGTATGCTAAATTAGCCTAAGTTAAGTGAGTGTGAAGAGATGAAAGCAACAAATTAATGGAATTAGTTAAATGGACCTATCACAAAGTTTGAAAAATAGAAGACAAGGAGTGGACTAGTTGTAAAATTAGTTACAAGACTAGTTTAGTACTGGAAGGTTAGACTGGTGCTAGTCATAAGCCTATTGGTGAACTAGTTTGATGCTAGACATGTGCCTCTATGAATTTGACTGAATCAACCCAAATTCATTTGTTGTCAACTTATTTAGGAAGTTTTTCTTATTTCTAGGGTTAGGATTATTGCTTCACCCTATAAATCTCTATTTCAGCCAATAGGGTAGGTAACCCAAATAGGAATTTTTCTTTCCAAAAAATACTTTGGCTATATTCTTTAGTAAAGACTTTTAAGAAGAATACATCTTTGTACCACCTAAATGAGATAAGTTAGGATATCTTAAGTTAATAAGCTGCTTATAAGTCTTATCAATTAATAAGGTGGTTGTACTAATAAAATGATTAGTGATTGTATATATCAATGTATTAGAACTATCTGTCAGTTGCATTCCTTATTGAGTTTTTATGGCAAGAAATATTTGAGAATTAGCTTCTTTTGGGAAATAGAAATCCCACCAATATTATTCCTTGTTTGATTCTTCATTGAACTTTATGAACTTATCAAGATTATTTTCTTATGGGCTTATTACTCTCAAATTCCTTGTTTTTAAAGTATGACATCCATATCCTTCTTTATACCTTTGGTTCATGTTCCTTTTAACATTAGGTTTAGGTTTGTACCTTAAGTTCGTATTCCTTTGGATAGTGGATTAAGGTTTTATTTTTGTTAAACTTGATTTAACATTCTTGGGATTTTGAATTCCTTGTCTTGCTTGTGGGTTTCATTGTCTTTTTAGGGTTTACATTAACCTTTGGTTCTAGAAATCCATTAAACTCCATACCATCAAATAAAGGAGTCTTTGATAATAATAAAATTTTTTCCGAGTATGCAATGGTTTAATTCCTGTATAATGATACTATTTATTCATTTCTTCCTAACAATTATGCACCTTTGTACACCTTTAGTACTTAGAATCCATTGAATTCGATCAAACAAATGAGTCTTGGATAATGATTAGATTGTCCTACAAGTATTTTTGGTTTAATTGCTAAATAATGAGGCTGTCTTTTTATTTCTTCCTCCTCTATTCATTGCAATGACTCTTTCATACAAAATTATCATGAAATTAACTTTTATACCCATAACAAACATTATATTCATTGTAACAAGTACGTCTGTACACCTTTGGTACTAGGAATCCATTGAATTCCCTCAAACAAAGGAGTCTTTGAAAGTGACTCACTTTTCTTGTAAGTATGCAATGGTTTAATTCTTGAATAATAAAACTATCTCTTCATTTCTTCCCAATAGGGCTCCTCCTTTCCTTTTATGAACTTGTTCACATAAAATAATGTTGAAATTAAATTTTGTACTTACAACAAATATTATATTGATTGCAACAAGTATGTTAGTAGACCTTTGGTACAATGAATAATGAGACAATTTTATCATCTCTTCCTAACTTTGCTCCACCTTGCATTGCAATGACACATTCACATAAAATGAGTCCAAGGTTATGAATTATTAGAATATTGTAAAAAAGAGATAAATGAATTATTAGACTTAGTAAATCATCATGGTCATGTTTTGCATTTTGTGTTAATAATTAAGAAAAAATCAAAAGAGGTACTCCAAGGTTAGTCATAAATTACAAATAATTGTACAAAGTCCTTAAATGGATCAAATATCCTATTCCAAATATGAGAGATTTAATCAAAAGATTAGAAAGAGTGATAATATTTTCAATGTTTGATATGAAATTTATATTTGGGCAAATACAAATTGATGAAAAATATAAATAAAAATATTACTTTTACTTTTCCTTCAAACAAATGAATCATTGAAAGTGATTCACTTTTCTTACGAGTATGCAATGGTTCAATTCCTAAATAATGAGATTGTCTCTTCATTTCTTCCTGAGAGAGCTCTTCCTTTCCTTCTAAGAACTCATTCACATAAAATGATGTTGAAATTAAATTTTATGCTTACAACAAATATTATATTCATTGCAATATGCACATTCCATGGAGGAGCTAATGCATAAAGGGCTTCTAAGGATCCATTGAGCATTCACAAAGGGCCAATGACACTTCCAAGTGTTAAAAAGCTGAATGAAGCAATAAATGAACTAATTAAGGATATTCCAACCAACCAAGTAATAAATGGCATCAATTCAAGCTTGAAAAAGGACCAAAGCTCCATTGATATGGCTAAAGTGTTTAATGGGTTAGCATTAAGTAATAAAATACACTCCTAAGTAGGAGTTTGTTTTAGAATAAGAGTGTTCCTATATTTTAAGAGAATAACATTGTCTCTACTTTTATGGTTTTAGGGTTGTTATTTTAGCCTATAAAAAGGCTTAATTTCATTGTTAAAAGATATAAATCATTAGAGAATTAGAGAAAAAGAAAGTGAGAATTTTCTCTTTTGGTTCTTCATTCAACTTTGTGAACTAATCTAGATTATTATCTGGTGGTATTCCAACCTAACTTATCACTCCTAAATCCCTTCTTTCTAGAATGGCATCCATATCCTTCTGGATACTTTTGGCTTATGTTCTTTTGAACATTGGATCTAGGTTTATACCTTAGATTTGTGTTCCTTTGAACATTGGATCTAGGTTTATACCTTAGATTTGTGTTCCTTTGAACATTAGGTTAAGGTTTTACTTTTGTTAAACTTGATTTAACTTTTTTAGGGTTTTAAATTCCTAATTTGCTTATGGGTTTCATTGTGCTCTTTAGGGTTCACATTAGTTGGTACTAGAGCTTTAGGGTTTAAATTAGGTTTGCTTATCTAAATTTGAATTTTTCTCTTGTTCTTCTTCTTAGCTGCCTTTTATAACCTTTTGTTCTTTGAATCCACTAAACCCTACTTTATCTTTTCTTATCTTTAAATTTGTGTGAAATAGAGGAAGGAAAAAAAAATGAACACATAGACAAATTTTTTTTTTTTAAAAAAGAGAGCAATAGAAATAAAAATAGAAAAAAAAAGAGTGGCAAAAAAAAAAATCCACTTTGAGGCAATAGCTTAATGGTTTGGTCAATCTAACCATAATAATGATCTAGTCCTCTCACTCAACTTTACTTCCATGATTTATTTCTTGCTCTATCATCCAAGTACTTGTCCACGATCTAATCCTTTAGTCCTTGACATCCCTTTTATGTTTTCTAAATTCTTGTTTTCCATTAGGTTAATTTTGTCCTATTTATTTTATTGTGTGAATTGGTTTGCTTAAGATTAAACTAAAGTTCCTTGAAGAGCTAAAAAGGGAAGTTAAGAGTGCTAAAAGGAAAAAGTGAGCTCATTATAAGAAAAGCTATTAAAGAGAAGTAAAAACAAGTGCTGAGTAATAATAATTGAGAGAAACATGTGAGGGAGTGTGTGTGAGGTTATTTCTAACATTTTTTTTTTTTTGTGTAGGTTAGTAGCATGACTTCAAAAAATAAGGGAGTGAGCGAGGAAGGTAGGAAGGATGATGTGTTCATGTTCCAAGCTATAAAACAATAGTTTAAGCACATGAATATTGTGTTTGGTGAAATGGGAGATCAAATGGAGAGGTAAGATGCTATTGTAGCTGATTTGAAAAGGGCACAAAACAAGAATCTCCTAATGCATGAAGGCAAGAGAGGTGCAATCATTATGATGATGATGCTTATTTTGATGATTTAGCTACTTTGGTTAGAATCACCAATAATAGTAATGGTTGAAGACATTTTAGGAGGTAAGACATTTATGACCATGATTTGGGTAGCATTAAAATGAAAATTCCTTTGTTCTAAGGGAAAAATGAGCTTGAAACCTATCTAGAATGGGAGAAGAAGGTTGAGTAGACAAAGGCATCTTGAGTAGACAAAAAAGTTACAAAGGCAAGTTAGGGAGCTTATGGCAAAGGGATATATATGTGAGAGAGAACATGAGCTTGTGTGCTATTCTAGTAATGCTTGTGTCTAAGATGGATGAGACTTAAAGTTTGTGTGTTGATTGTAAAGCATTCAGCTAAATCCCTATAAAGTATCATTGTCCTATATGTAAATTAGATGACATGTTAGATGAATTGCATAGTTCATGTATCTTTTTCTAAAATTGATTTTAAGAGTAGATATCACCAAATTAAGATGAGAGAGAGAGACAAGTGGAAAATAGCTTTTAAAACTAAGGATAGTTTGTATCAATGGTTTGTTATGCCATATAGTCTTACTAATACACCAAGCACTTTTATGACACTGATGAATCATGTTTTGCATGCATTCATTGGTAAATTTGTAGTTGTGTATTTTGATGATATTTTTATTTATAGCAAAAACTTAGATGAGCATCTTCATCATTCACTTTTTGTTCTAAGAGTTTTACATTCTAAGAAATTGTATGCTAATCTCAAGAAATGTTCCTTTTGTACTGACCAATCATATTGTTTGGCTATGTTGTCAGTACTTGGGGTATTAAGGTTGATGAGGAAAGGGTTAGGACAATTATTGATTGGCCTACACCTAAGTTAATGATGTGTGTAGTTTTCATGGTCTAGCTATCATGTGAACCCTAAAACATGGGGTTTAAGGACCTAACACACACAAGGAATCAAGCAAGAAAGAAGAAAGATAAATTAGATTTCAATCATGAAAACCCTAGATCCCATGTTTAAGGGAACTTGAACTTAAGGTATAAATGATGACATTCATTGAGGTGCCAATGCAAGGAGTGCTTCTAAGGATCCATTGAGCATTCAAGAAGCCGATGACATATTTTAGAGTTAAAAGGATGAAAGACACACTTAGCAGGTTGATTAAAGACATTTGGTCTAAGGAAGTTAAGTCAAGCTTGAAGGGTAACCAAGTATATCTTAATGTGGGCCAAGGTTTTAATAATTGTATAAGTATACTAATTGGCCTAAGTGGTTAGGAAGAGTTAAAGCAACCAAGTAATGGAAATAGAGGACAAGAAGTGAACTGGTCATTTTGCTAATCTACATTTTGTTTTGTGTTTTTTTTTTCTTTTCATCTTATCAAAAAATCTAGGAAGACAAAAGAAATTGTAGGATTGTGTGATAGATTTTTCATTGTATGTTAGGAAGTGGGGATATTGAGTAGAAATTTCGCCTAAAGGGAGTGTTGCTTCATTTTCTTCTACTCTTAGTTGTTGAGTGAAGTGATGATGGAGAGTCAATAATTGGTTGAAATTAGAGAATACAGTTTTTATGTACTAGCAATTATTTGATTGCTAATTTTTTTTTCTTTTGTGGCTCCATGATTTTGCAATTACATTTTTTTCTTCTTAATGGTCTTACCTTTATTTCTGTGCAATGTTTCTTCTCTCTTCTTTAGTGACTCAACATATGTCAGCTGGTTGTGTGTCAGTGTTTCTTCATTTGGATTTTACTTGATGGTGCCATTTTTTTGTGTTTAGAGGAACTTAGACCAATTAGAAGCATTATCCAAGAAGCTCAAGGAAAAAACCCTAAGAAATGAGGCTCCTTCTCAATCTATTGCTGCCACAAGGTGCTTATCTAGTTCTTTCTTGAGTGCTTTTTGGCAACTGAATTTAGTGATAGCTTTATTTTGCTGATAATTAGCCAAAAACAAAAAGGAGGAACTTGATTAGAAAGCTTGAAAGTTTTGGCAATTAGGACTTGTAGTAATTACGATTTGAGTCTTTTTTTTTTTGTTCTTGTTAAATTTTTCTTTGATTTCATATCATCTCAACATAGCTAAACAAAATTTCTACGAGTGACACATTGCACTGTCTATGGATGTTGAGTGTGTATGTATTTGATGCATATACAAGCATTAGTCATAAGTCAGTTAGTGAATTGGTTTGATGTTGGATGTGTGGCTTTGCAAATCTAGCCAAATGAAATCTAACTGAATTGACTCCAATTCATTTGCTATCATCTTATTTAGGATGTTTTTCCTTATTTCTAGCATTAGGGTTATTAGTTCAGTTTATAAATATGCTTGATCTCATTCTTAAAAGGGATAGATCAGGGTGAAAAAATGGTGAGAATTTTCTCTTTCAGTTATTTATTAAACTTTGTAAACTTATCAAGATTATTGTGCTGTGGCATTCCAACCCAACTTATCACTTGCAAATCCCTTCATTGTGGAGTGGGACATCCATATCCTTCTTTATACCTTAGGTTCATATTCCTTTGAACATTGGGTCAAGGTTTTACTTTTATTAAACCTGATTTAACTTTCTTAAGGTTTTGAATTCCTTGTTTTACTTGTGAGTTTCATTGCACTCTTTGGGGTTACATTAATAAATAAGGATATGAATGCCACACTTTAAAAAAGAATGAATTTGAGAGTATAAGTTGGGTTAAACATTGCAAAAAGAGTTAGTTTTTGATAAGTTCTTTAACTCTTAAAAGAATCAAAGGAGAAAATTCTCACTTTTCAATTCATATAATTGTCTGCTCTTTAATAATGAAATCAAGCCTATTTATAGGTTGAAATAACAACTCTAAAACCCTAAAAGTATAGACAATTATATGCTTCTTAAATATAACAATACTCTTATTTTATTGTATACTCCTATTTTATAACAATTTCTTATTTTATAACAAACTTTTAAGTACAAGTGGATTTTATACTTAACCTTAGCCCATTAAACATATCAATCACATTAATAAAGCATTGATCTTCTTTCAAGTTTGAATTCATGTTATTTAGTGAATTAACACCATTTGTACCTTGTTTGGTTTAAATATCCTTAATCAACTCATCTAGTGCTTTTTTCTTTTTTTTAGCCCTTAAACATGTCATTGGCCCTTCATGAATGCTCAATGGATTTTTAAAAGCCCTCCATGCATTAGCTTCTCCATGGATCTCATCATTCCCCCTCTCTTAAAAAGGATTCATTTTCTAATCATTACCTATATCAAAAAGAGAAGATTAGAAATATTAATTGTTGTACTCACTAGGAAGGTCCAACTTGTAGGCATTGTCATTAATTTGTGTCACTACTTGAAATGGATCATCTCCTCTAAGCTATAGCTTTAAATGCCTTTGAGTTAGGAAACTTTCTTTACTTATATGTACCCAAACCTAATCACCAAGTTCAAACACCACCTTCTTTCACCCTTTGTTAACATGAGATAGATATTGCTCAGTTTGTTTTACAATTTGTAACTAGACCTTCTCATCCTTAAGTGATCTTCATAAACTTGCCTAAATATCAAATATATAAGAGTAACAAGTGTATCATTTATTACAAAAGAGTACTAATTCTTAAACCCTTTATGCATTACATATCGATTATATTGTCATGATGTTTCCAATAAAATATGCTTAACTTGCATGGGTATAACATCACACAAAACTCATTAGTATTTTTCTAATAGTAAATAGCACTAACATCTTGTTATTTACCTTAATTTTTCCACATTCATTCAACCATTAAAACAAATATGGCTTAGGGTGTTTCATTGTGGGTAAATTAAACTTCTCAACCAAAGTAGTGCCTAGCTACTTTTGTCAAGCTACCCCTATCAATGATCATATTACATATCTTACTTTGATGTTGCAATAGTATGGAAGATATTATCTCTTTGCACTTTATCATCTTTCTTGGTTTGTACACTAAATTCTTGTTTAACCACCAATACATCTCCCTCAACTAAGTACTCCTCTCCATCACTTGCATCCTACTTCTCCCCATTGCTTGAATCCTCCAATGGTGGCATAAAGTCATCATCAGACTTACTTTCAGTTTCAATATCATCATTACCTCACAACACTATGGTACACTAATTTGGACACTAAGTCTTCCCAGACACTTAAAACATTTAGCATCTCTATTTTTACTATGTTGGGAATTAGAATTAACTTTCTCCTTGCTAAGACTCACTTCCTTACTCTTGTATGATTTGGCCTTGGCTTTCTAATCAGCCCTCTCCTCCCTTTTGCTCTAGTTAAGCTTCTAGAGTGAAGTGGAATCCAAATTCTATCCAAACCACATATAATCCTTCCATTTGAGTTACTTCTTAACTTTAATTTCCATGTGTACCATGTCCTTTAATTCCACATAATGTTGCAATTCAACTATGTTGGCAATATTGCTATTTAGCCCTTTCAAAAACCAAGCCATATTTGCTTCTCTATCCTCCTCCACATTAGCCCAAATCATAGCAATCTCCATCTCCTTGTGATAGTCCTCTACACTTTTGGTACCTTGAGTAAGCCCTTGCAGCCATTAGTATGAAGCCCTATAATGGTGATTAAGGATGAACCTCCTCCTCAAGATAGCCTTCATCTCCTCCCATGTATCAATAGGCCTCTCATGATTCCTTCTCCTAGTAAAAACAAGTTGATCCCACCAAATAATAGCATAATCAGCAAACTTAATGGTAGAAATTAGACCTTTTCCTTTTCATAATAGTTGTGATAGTTAAAGACTAACTTAACCTTGTTCTCTCATCATCCTAAATAGGCTTTTGGATCAATTTTCCCTTGGAACAATTATCATTTTAATGCTAGAAAAATCACAATCATAAGTGGTTCACCTCCAAAAATCTCTTTGACCATTTCTATTAATTGTAATGCTAACCAAAGAAGCTAGATCATCAGATTCATCATCTTTGGCATCATCTACATGGCCATAATCTTTTCCTTTCATGCTTTCTTGCATTAGGAACATCATGGCCCCTATGCCTACTTTACAATTTCGTCATTGTATTGGCTTGCTCTTCTATCCTATCTTTCATATCATCAAATCTGGTGTTCATGCATTCAAATTGTTGTTGCATAGTTTTGATCATGATGAGAAGCTTAGAGATGATGTGTGGAAGGCTTCAAAGGATGCAAGAGGTCCATTGCACATTCCAAAATGTCCAATAACACAAGTTACAGCCAAAAAGATGAAAGAGGCATTAAATGGGCTAATTGAGGACATTTAGGCCAACGAAGTTACAAATGGTACGAATTCAAACTTGAAAAAGAGCCAAGGCCTTATTAATATGATTAGAGTACCTAATAGGCTAGGACTAAGTAATAGCATTCACTCCTAAATAAGAGTTTATACTAAATAAGTGATTGTTATAAAAGTGAAAGTTTTTTGTGTGAGAATTTGTCCTAGATAGGAGTTTCTCATAAATAAGGATTTGTCCTAAAGAGGAATTTATGCCTCTTTAGGATTGCTATCTTAGCCTATAAATAGGCACCTCCTTGTAAACTCTAAAACATCAAACAACTTTGAAAGAAATAAAAAGTAAGAGTTTTCTCCTTTAGTTTTTTTGAGAACTAAAGAACTTATCAAGAAATACCTCTTCTTGTGTTGTTCAACTCGACTTTGGAGTATGGCATCCTTATCCTTCTTAAATACCCTAAGTTCATGTTTCTTTGAATGTTGGGTTTAGGTTTGGGTTTGTGTTTTTAAAATCTGATTTTGCTTTCCTAGATATTCTTTGATTCCTTACATGTGTTTGATCCCTAAGCCACATCATTTTGGGGTTTTTCACATTAGATCATGAATGGCACATCACTACTTCCCTTCTCAGTCCCTTTATGTGATTCAGTCAAAAATGGTGTTACACATCTTCGTGTTTACACCCTTGCATTTTGCCACTTAAATTTTCTCTCTTAATTCTTTATTGAACTAAATAACCTTAATCAAGGTCACCTTGTAACTAACTAATTCCAATAAATCAAAGTAAAGAAATTAAGGAAGTATACTGAATAAAGGTCATGGGTCAAAAGGAACCAACAAGATTAAATCACAATACACAAGGAATAATTAGATTTGAGTCCTTGTAGGAATTGGAAGCAATAAGATCTACTTTTTAATTTAGAATTTCCTTATTTTGTAAGATGTCCAATTAAAAAGGAAGTAAAGTCTATATCTCCCTTTGACCTAATTAAACAAGTTTACCTTTCAAATATAAAGAAATTAAATGCAATCTTTCCCTTTTTTTTTCTTTCTTTATTTTTTTTTAATTTTTTGCATGAATTTAAAGATAAGAAAAGAGGTATAGAATGTAGCCAAGAAGAGGAATAATAGGAAAACTCAAATTTGGATCAACGAACTTGATTTAAAGCAAAGTTTTGATACCAACTGATGTGAACCCCCAAAAACAGGGCTTTGACATACAACATGCACAACTAACCAAACAAGAAACCAAGAAAGCTAAATTTGATTTCAATCATACAAACCCTAGACCCAAATTTAAAGGGACATGAACCTAAGATATAAAGAAGGATATGGATGCCACACTCTATAAAAGAACGAATTTAAGAGTGATAAGTTAGGTTGAATGCCATAAAAAGAGTTAATTCTTGATATGTTCTTTAGTTCTTAAAAGAATTGAAGGAGAAAATTCTTGATATTTTGAGTTTTTGCAGATAAGCGCTGCAGAGTTATCCATTTAGGAGAAGAAGTGAATGAAGCACAACTGGTTAGAATGTGAAAACGAGAAGGGACTTCAATGGTTGCTCTTCTAGGTTTCCAATGAAGTTGGTGGGGCATCAATTCTTCTACATTAATTGCTACAACTCTTCAAGGATGTAGACATCGAAAAGCTCTGGCTCATCAAGCACAGAGTGAAAACGTTTCTACATTTTCATGGGTATGAACTCTTTAAGTTTTAAAGAATGCCTAAGGCAATTCCATTCATCCAATCAAGTTTGTTTTCTACATAATATTGATTTCCTTTTAAACTAAAATAGAAGATAATGAAAAGAATCAAATCAAGCCTAGGAACTAGGAGCTAATAAAAAAATATATATCAAAACAAAATATTTTCAATGTATGGGAAATGACAAAATCAGCAATGAGAATTTTGTTGGTTAATGACTTGTTAAGAAGACTAATGAGTTTGAATGTGAACTGATCTTCTTGGCTAAGTGAACGTTGTGGAACTTGTCAATGAGGACTTATTGGTGAGAGACATGGTGATGCAGGCTACATCAATTGCCTACTCCCTTAAAAATGAAATTAAGCCTATTTATAAGCTAAAATAACAACCCTAAGGACCTTAAAAGTAGAGACAATGATATACTTTTAAAAGATAGGAACACTCCTATTTTATTGTAAGCTCTTATTTTATAACAAACTACTACTTTATAACAACCACTTCCTTTATAACAAACTCCTACTTAGGAGTAGATTTTATAACTTAACACTCTAATCATATTAATAAAGCCTTTACCCTCTTTTAAGCTTGAATTCACCTCAATTGAATTCATGTCATTTGCAACTTGTTTGGCTCAAATATCCTCAATCAATCCCTTTGGTGCTTCTTTCATATTTTTAACCCTTGAATGTGTTATTTGCCCTTCATGAATGCACAATGAATCCTTAAAAGCCCTTTATGCATTGGCTCCTCTATGGATCTCATCAATTTGAGTTAAGGATCTCATCAATTTGAGTTGTTTTTCAACTTTCATTGTCATGTACACCATGTCTTCTATTTCCACAAAGTGTTGCAACTCAACCACCTTGGTTATGTCTTTATTCAGCCCTTGCAAGAATCAGGGCATTGTTGCTTCCCTATCTTCCTCCACATTGGCTCAAATCATTACAATCTTCATCTCCTTATGATAGTCCTCAACACTCTTAATGCCTTGGGTGAGTCCTTGCAATTGTTAAAACAAATCTCTGTAGAAATGGTTAGGGACAAACCTCCTCATGATAACCTTCATCTCCTCCCATATATCAATACGCCTCCTTAGTTTCTTTGCCTATTCAAAACAAGCTCCCACCAAATAATAGTGTAATCAATGAATTTAATGGCAACTAATTTTTCCTTTTTCTCCTCATAGCAGTTAAGGCAATCAAATACTAGCTCCACCTTCTTTTCCCCCTCCAAATACACATTAGGGTCACGTTTCCATTAGAATGGAAGAATCTTCATTTTGATGCTTCCCAATTCATAGTCAAAAGCATCATGCCTTCTTGTATCCCTCTTACCACCTCAATTATTGGAAAATCTGGTTACTATGATTTGATAATCAAAATTGGCATCATCATCTCCATTTTAATCATAATCATCATTATGATTATGCTCCTCTTTCCTTTCTGCATTAGAAGCTACACATGCCTGTCCCCTTTGCAAATCAGCTATAACAGCATATTGCCTCTCCACCCAATCTCTCATCTCATCAAACACAACATTCACGCACTTAAACTATTTTTGCATAGTGTGGAGTATGAATGAATCATCCTTCCTATGTACTTCACTCCATTATATTTCAAAATCACGTTGCTAATTTCACCAAAACAAACATTAAAAATAATCTCACATACACTCCCTCCCGTGTTTCTCTCAATCATTGTCACCTAATCCTTATGTTTACTTCTCTTTAGTGGTGTCTCTTATAATGAGCTCACACTCTTAGTTTACCACTCTAACTTCCTTCCTCTTTCATTGCTTTTTGATGATTACGCTCTCAAACAAATGAACAAAGCAAGAAAGATTGCAAATTGGCAGAATAGCGAGTTTCAATAGTAATAAATAAATCTCAAGAAAGTAAATCGTAGAATTGATTGATCCAACCTGCTTTTAGAACCTGGCTCGATACCAACTGATTTGAACCCCAAAAGATGTGGCTGAGGAACCTAACGCACACAAGAAATTGAAAAAGAACACAAGAAAGCTAAATTAGATTTCAATCATGTAAGTCCTAGATCCAATGTTTAAAGGAACAATAACATAAGGAATAAGAAAGGATATAAATGCCACACTCTAAAAAAGAATGGACTTAGGAGTGATAAGTTGAGTGGAATGCCACATCTCAATAATCTTGATAAGTTCCTCCAAGTTCAAAGAAGAACCTAAAAAGAAAGTTTCTCACTTCTCAATTCACATAATCATCTATCCCATGAACTTACAAGGAGGTGCTTATTTATAAGTTAAAATAATAAGTCTAAAAGTAGAGATAGTGATAGACTCTTAAAATCTAGGTACACTCCCATTTTATTAAAAAGGAACTTAATTACAATTAGCAAACTCGTATTCTAAGTAAACTCCTATTTTGGAGTTGATTTAATTGCTTAACCTTGGCACATTAAGCACTCCTTTCATATTAATAAAGTTTTGGTCCTCTTTCAAGTTTGAATGCATGCCATTTGTAATTTGGTTAGCTGAATGTCCTTAACCAACCCATTTAGTGCTTCTTTCATCTTTTGGCTCTAGCTTGCATGATTGGACCTTTTAGAATGTGCAGTGTATCTTTTGAATCTGCTGAAGCCCTCCACACATCCTCTCCAAGCTTTTCATCATTGCATGAATGAGTTCTTGTAATGAACAGAGGAGCCTTGTTAACGAGAATTGAACCATTACATGCTTGTAAGAAAAGCGAATAATGACCAACAAATATAATGTTTCTTGTAGAGACAAATGTTATTTTCAAGATCATTTTGTGTGAATAATTCTTTACGATGAAAGGAGGAGCTGATGAATGGTGGGCTTCTAAGGATCCATTGAGCATTCACAAAGGGCCAATGATGCATTTAAGAGCTAAAAGGATGAAAGAAGCTTTTAACAGACTAATTGAGAAGTTTAGGCCAAAGAAGCTAATTCAAGCACGAAGGATGGTAAAAGTATATCTTAATACTAGCTGAGTTTTATTAATTGTATAAGTATGCTTAATGCACTTGTATGTTCAGTCATTGTAAGGGTTTAACAATTGCTAAAAAATTACAAGTAGATTTATTATCAGCTTATATATGAAGTTTGTCCTTATCTCTAGGTTCATTAATTCAACCTATAAATAGATGTTATTTCATTGTTAAAGGAGCAGATCATTTGGCACAAAAAAAAAAAAAACTGAGAATTTTTTCCATTAATTCTTTCAAGAACTAAAGAACTTATCAATAACTAGCTCTTTTTGTTAAGTTCAACTCATCACTCCTAAATCCATTCCTTTTTGGAGTGTGGCATCCATATCCTTGTTTATACCTGATGTGAACCCCAAATGACCTACCTTAGGGACCCAACACACATAAGGAATCAAACAAGAACCAAAAAAATTAAATCAGATTTCAATCATGTAAACCCTAGACCCAATATGGATGCCATAGTGTAGAAAAGAATGAATTTATGAGTGATAAGTCAGGTTAAACGCTACAAGAAGAGTTAGCTCTTACTAAGTTCTTTAGTTATTCAAAAAATCTGAGAAAATTCTCACTTTCCAATTCATATAATTGTCTGCTCTTTAACAATGAAATCAAGTTTATTTATAAGTTGAAATAACAACCCTAAACCCTAAAAGTAGAGACAATGATATACTCTTAAAATATAGGAACACTACTATTTTATTGTAAACTCTTATTTTATAATATACTCCTATATTATAACAAATTGTTATTTAAAAGTAGATTTTATTACTTAACCTTAGTCCATTAAGCACTTCTATCTTATTAATGAAGCCTTAATCATCTTTCAAGCTTGAATTCATGTCATTTGTTACTTTGTTGGCTTGAATATCCTCAATCAGCCAATTAAGTGTTTTTTTCATCATTTTAACCCTTGAATGTGTCATGGGCCCTTTCTAAATGCTTAATGGAATTTAGAAGCCTTCCATGCTTCAGTACCTCTCTAGATCTTATCATTTTCCTTCTCCTCAAAAGGATTCATCCTCGAATTATCACCTACACCAAAAGGAGAAAGATTAGAAATATTAAATGTTACACTCACATTGTAATCATCAGGAAGGTCCAACTTATAGGTATTGTCATTAATTAGTACCACTACTTGAAATGGATGATCTCCTTTGAGTTGCAGCTTTGAACACTTCTAAGTCAGGAATCTTTCCTGTGCATATGCACCCAAATCCAATCACCAAGTTTAAATAACACCTTCTTTCACCTTTTATTTACATGGGATGCATATTAGTCAGTTAGTTTTGCAATTTATTGCTACACCTTCTCATGTAACTTCTTCACTATTTTAGCCATGTGTTAACCATGTAAGCTAGCATACTCATCAAGAGGCAAAGACATCAAGTCTAAAACTCTACAAAATTTTCAAATAGAGAGCAACTAGTTGTAAAATGAACATTTCCATTATATGCAAACTCTACATGCAGCAAACAATCTTCCTATGTTTTCAAATTCATTTGAATAATAGCATGCAATGAAGTAGAAAGAGTTCAATTAACTATCTTGATTTGTCCATTTGTTTATGGATGGCAAATAGTTGAGAACACTAGTTTAACACCTATCTTACCCCACAAAATCTTCTCAAAGTAGATTAAGAATTTTGTATCCCGATCTGAAATAATACTTTGAGGCATGTCATGCAAGCGTACTATCTCTCTAAAGAACAATTCAACCATGTTGTTTGCATCACTAGTTTTATGGTATAGGATCAAGTAAATATGATGCCCTATTCCTCTTAAAGGTGGCAAATCACTTGATTCTTTAGGAAAAATATCACCAAATTCTTGCAAAAGAGAAATAACAACACTAGGCAAAGAGGGGTTAAGCTTATTAGTACTAAAATGAGCCTCTTTGTACAAAAGTACAATCTCTTTTGCATATAAACTCTCAATTTTTCTCTCATGCCCTCTTCCTTCTTTTCTCTTGGTCTCATCTCCTTTCTTTTCTTTCCCTCCTTTGATCCCATCAAATAATAGAATAATCAATAGACTTAATGGTAGCATGTTTTACCCTTCTCTCTTCATAGCAATCGTGATAGTCAGAGACCAACTTAACCTTCTTCTCTCATTCTAAATAGGTTTTTAGATCAATTTTCCTTTGGAATGGAGAAATTTTTATTTTAATACTACCAAAATCATGATCATAGGTGTCGCACCTCTGAAAACTTCTTTGACCATTTCTATTATTTTTAATTTTGATAAAAGTAGTTGGATCATCAAATTCATCATCTTTTACATCATCTACATGGCCATAGTATCATCTTTCATGCTTTCTTGCATTAGGATCCTCAGGGGGCCCATGCCTCTTTTGCAATTCTGCTATCGTATTGGCTTGCTCCTCCGTTCTATCCCTCACATCATTAAATCTGATGTTCATGCCCTTAAAGTGTTGTTGGAAGACAACAATGATTACACTCTTTAATACCTGCCTTCTTAGCTCCACCTTCATCCTTGGAAGACATAATATTAATTCTGCACAAAATGATTAGCATACTCACAAAATACTTCCTTATGTATTTCACTCAAAAATGGTGTCACATACCCTCATGTTTACACTCTTTAAGGTTTTTTTTTTTTCTCTTTATGTGTTATAGTGCTGCCTTTTACCACTCAAATTTTGTCTCTCAATTCTTTATTAAACTAAATAACCTCAATCAAATTCACATTGTTATTAACTAATTCCAACAAATCATAATCAAAGAACTATCAAAAAGCATAAAGAATAAAGGTTGTGGATTAGAAGAAAACAACAATATTAAATCATAATACACAAAGAGAGAATAATTAGATTTGAATTCTTGTAAGAACTAGAAAGCAATAAGGTCTACTCCTTTAATTTAGGGTTTCCTTATGTTGTAAGATTTTAATGAAGAAGGAAATAAAATTGTTATCTCCCTCCGACCTAATTAAATAAGGCTTACTTCTCTCTCTATTTTTTCCCCTTTTCTTCCTCATCTATTTTTTTCTTTTTTTGTTCTATCTTTTTCTTTTTGTTTCTAAATTTAAAGACAGGAAAAGATAAACAAGGGTTTCAGATTCTAAGAACAAAATGATACCATTTTGCAGATTCAACTAAGGTTTGTAGATTCAAGGAACAAATGGTATAGAATGCTGCCAAAAAGAAGAATAAGAGAAAAACTCAAATTTAGATAAGCAATCTAGATTTAGAGATAGGTTTTGATACCAATTGATGTGAACCCCAAAAGACATGGCTTAGTGACCCAATATGCACAAGAAATCGAACAAGAACCAGAGAAAACTAAATTAGATTTCAAGCATGAAAACCCTTCATAAGAATCTTAGAGATGATGGGTGGAAGACATCAAAGGATGCAAAACATCCATTGCACATTCCAAAAGGCCCAATAAGATGAGCTAGAGCCAAAAAGATGATATAGGCACTAAATGGGCTGATTGAGGACATTCAGGCCAACCAAACTTCAAATAGTGCAAATTTAAACTTGAAAAAGAGTCCAAGCCTTATTAATATAATTGGAGAATTCCTAATTAAGAGTTTATTGTCTGTGTAAGAATTTGTCCCTAAATAGGAATTCCTCCTAAATAAGGATTTTTCTTAAGTAGGAATTTGTGTCTCTTTAGAATTGCTATCTCAGTCCATAAATAGGCACCTTTTGTAAGCTCTGGAACATCAAACAATTTTAAGTGAAATAAAAACAAGGGTTTTTCTCCCTCGGTTCTTTTGAGAACTAAAGAACTTATCAAAAGATACTTCTCCTTATGGCATTCAAATTGACTTAGCACTCTCAATTCCTTTCTTTTTTGGAGTGTGGTATCCATATCCTTCTTAAATACCTTGGGTTCGTGTTCCTTTGAATGTTGGGTCTAGGGTTTGTGTTATTAAAGTCTAATTGTTCCTTGATTCTCTATATGTATTGGGTCCCTAAGCCACGTCTTTTTAGGGTTTTCACATCAATTGGTATCAGAGCTCAACTCTAAATCAAGTTGAATCAAGTTGAATCAACTCATTCTTCAAATTTCTACCTTGTAATTTATTTATTTCTATTTAGCTTGTCTATTATGTGCATTACCATTCAAATGCACTAATTTGTTTGTTTGCAATCCTTCTCTTTTGCTTGTTTGTTTGAGACCATAACTATAAAAAATGTGCTAATGTCAATCCTAATTGTTATGTCTAAGTATTCTACTATTATTTTGTGTTAAGAAAAAGAAAAGAAATAAAAAAACATGAAAAAAAAGAGAAAGACAAAAGAAAAGCAAAGGAACAAAAGAAAGAAGGCATCAAATTCAAGTTATCAATAAAAGTTAACAACTTGGTTATATTGGCTATAACAATAATATAGTTTCCTTGCTCAACTCCAATTCTTTCATCTATTTTCTTGTTATATCATCCAAGTTTGTCCTATAGGTTTAACCCCCTATTCTAATTTTTGTGAGTTTAGTTCATTAAATTTATTTGAGTTTCTATTCTTTTTCTTTCTTTTTTTTTTTGACTCCTTGTTCTCCAGTTTGTTCAATTCTATGCCATTTATCTTATTCTATTCAAAATCAATCCTCTTGATTTAGTTTGCTTAGCTCTTTATAGAGCAGAAAGGGGAAACTTGAGTGGTAAAAAGCAAAAGTGAAAGTTCATATAAAGAAAAAGCCATAAAGAGTGTAAACATTAAGGAGTGTGACACCTTCTTTCAAGTGAAACATGTGAGGGAGTGTTTTGTAAGGTATCCTAATTATGTTGTGTAGAAGTAATACTATGACATCCAAAGACAAAGGTGCAACTCATAAGGGATCTGGTGATGTGTCCTTCATGATCAAAGCTATGCAATAATAATTTGAGCACATGAATACTAGATTTGATGATATGAGGGAGAGGATGGAGAAGGAAGCTAATACAATAATAGAGTTGCAAAGGTGGCATGGGGAATATGAGGCTCCTAAAGCAAGAAGGCAATTGAGACATGCCTATGACCATGAAGATGATGTAGAAGATGATGAATTTGACAATTGAATTACTGTGGTTAGAAATACTAACAATAGAAGGGATTGGAGAGAGTTTAGGAGGCAAAGCACCTATGACCATGATTTAGGCAATATTAAAATGGCAATTCCTCCATTCCAAGGTAAAAATGATCCTGATGCGTACCTAAAATGGGAGATGAAGGTTGAATTGGTTTTTGACTATCATAACTATTCCGAGGGGAAAGAGGTAAAGCTTGTTGTTGTTGAATTTACTGATTATGCTATTATTTGGTAGGATTAACTTGTTTTGACTAGGAGAAGGAATTGTGAGTGGCCTATTGATACATAGGAGGAGATGAAGGCTATCATAAGAAGGAGGTTTGTCTTTAATCACTATTATAGGGAGTTGTACAAAAGGCTACAAGGGCTCACTCAAGGCACCAAAAGTGTGGAGGACTACCACAAGGAGATGAAGATTATCATGATTAAAATGAATGTAGAAGAAGATAGAGAGGCAACCATGGCTCGATTTCTACAAGGGCTAAATAGAGACATAGCCAACATGGTTGAATTGCAACATTATGTGGAATTAGAATACATGGTGCACATGACAGTGAAAGTTGAAAGGCAACTTAAACAAAAGGGTTCCACACGGTTTGGGTAGAACTTGGGTTGTACCTCATCTTGGAAATTAAATTGGAGTAAAAGGGACAAGAAGGCCGACTACAAGTCCAAATCTCTCCAAGCTTAAGAATGTGGGTTCTAGCAAGGAGGTAAGTAATTTTGACCCCTAACCAAGTAGAAATAGCAATGTTAAATGTTTTAAGTGTTTTGGCAAGGGTCACATTGCATCTCAATGTCCATATAAGCATACAATGATCTTGAGAGGTAACGGTGATGTTGAAACTACAAGTGAATTAGATCATGATTATGTGCCATCATCAAAGGGTGAAAGTGATGGAGAGGACTATCCTGTTAACGGAGTAGCTATTTTCACAAAGCAAACATTAAATGTGCAAGTAAAGGAAGAAAATGAGGTGCAATGAGATAGCATCTTTTAGACGAGGTGTCTCATCAAAGATAAGGTATGTAGTATGATTATTGATGGTGGGAGTTGCACTAATATTGCTAACACAACCATGGTTGAGAAGCTAGATTTACCTATTATAAAACATCCTAGGCCATATAAGCTTCAATGGTTGACTAAGAGTGGTGAAGTCAAGGTAAATAAGCAAGTGCTCATGTCATTTTCTATCAGAAGGTATTGTGATAAAGTTTTATGTGATGTTGTACCTATGCATGCGAGTCATATTCTATTAGGAAGGCCATAGCATTTTGACAAGCAAGTGCATGATGGCTTTAAGAATCAATATTCTTTTGTAATGAATGAAAAACCCATCACTCTTGTACCATTATCATCCTAACAAGCTTATAAGGATTTGTCAAGGATTAAAAGTGAGAGTGAATAGAAAAGAGAGATTGACAAAAAAGAAAAGGAAGAAGAAAATGTGAGGACACAAGAGAGAGAGAAGAAAATAAAAAGTTTCTATGCAAAAGAATATGATGTCAAAAGAGCATTTTATGCCAAACAACCTAGGATCATAATTTTGTACAAAGAGGCTTATTTTAACACTAACAAGTTTGAATTGTCTTTGGCTAGTGTTGTTGTTGCTTTATTGCAAGAATTTAAAGATGTATTCCCTAACAATGTCCTAAGTGGATTGCCACCTAAGAGAGGAATTGAGCATCAAATTGATTTCATCCCTAGTGCATCCATCCTTAACCGGCCAACATATAAGAGTAATCCTAAGGAGACAAAGGAACTTCAGAGGCAGATTGAGGAGCTTATTTCAAAAGCATATGTGAGGGAAAGCATAAGTCCTTATGCTATTCCTATCCTACTTATATCTAAAAAAGATGAGACTTAGAGGATATATGTTGATTATTGAGCGATCAACAAAATCATTGTAAAGTATTGTCACCCCATACCTAGGTTAGATAACATGTTGGATGAATTGCATGGTTTGTGTGACTTTTCTAAGATTGATTTGAAAAGTGGATATCACCAGATTAGGGTAAGAGAGGGAGATGACTAGAAAACAGCTTTCAAAAATAAGTATGGTTTGTATGAATGACTTGTTATGCCATTTGGTCTCACTAATACACCAAGTACTTTTATGCAATTAATAAATCATGTTTTATGTCCATTCATTGGTAAATTTGTAGTTGTGTATTTTGATGATATTTTAGTCTATAGCAAAAACCTAAAAGAGCATCTTGATCATTTATGTTCTATTTTAATTGTTTTACGTTCTAAAAAATTGTATGCTGACTTCAAGAAATGTTCCTTTTGTACCAATTAGATCACATTTCTTGGCTATGTTATGAGTGCTAAAGGTATTAAGGTTAACGAGGAAAAATTTAGGGCTATCCAAGATTGGCCTACTCCTAAGTCAATTAGTGATGTGTGTAGTTTTCATGGTCTAGCTAGTTTCTATACACACTTTGTTAGGGACTTTAGCACCCTTGTTGCACCACTCACTGAGCTTATCAAAAAGAACATGAGTTTTAGGTGGGGTAGTGACCAAGATAAGGCTTTTAATTGCATCAAGGAAAAATTAAGTTCTGCACCTTTACTTGCTTTACATGACTTTGCAAAAGCTTTTGAGATTAAGTGTGATGCTTCAGGTATTGGCATTGGAGTTGTTTTGATGCAAGAAAGGTGCCCAATTGTTTACTTTAGTGAAAAGCTAAGTGGAGCAAGCCTTAATTATCCTACTTATGATAAAGAGATGTATGCGTTGGTACGAGCTTTGGAGACATGGCAACATTACCTTTGGCCCAAGGAGTTTGTCATCCATACTGGCCATGAATCCTTAAAGCACTTGAAGGGATAAGAAAAGTTGAACAAAAGACATTGTAAGTGGATTGAATTCATTGAGACCTTTCCCTACATCATCAATATATAAACAAGGTAAGGAAAATGTGGTAGTTGATGCATTATCTTGCAGGTATACCCTTATCTTTACACTTATTGCAAACTCATTAGGATTTAAACATATTAAAGATTTATATGTGAATGATTCTCACTTTACTAATGTGTATAGAGCACGTGAGAAGTCAACCTTTGAGAAGTTTTATAGGCATGAGGGCTTCTTATTTAGGGAAAATCATTTATGCATGCCTATAAGTCTTTGAGGGAACTGGTTGTAAGAAAAGCTCATAAGGGTGGTCTAATGGGTCATTTTAGAGTTATGAAAACCCTAGATGTCCTAAATGAACATTTCTTTTGGCCATGCACGAAACGAGATGTTGAGAGGATATGTGAGAACATGCAAATAGGCTAAATCTAGAGTTTTACCTCATGGCTTGTATACCCCCTTACCTATACCTAGGCATCCCTGGTTTGATTTATCTATGGACTTTGTACTAAGGTTGTCGCAATCAAAAGGGGGTAGGGATTTTGTATTTGTTGTTATTGATAGATTTTCAAAGATGGCATACTTCATTCTATGCCATAAATCTAATGATGCAAGCAATGTGGCTGACTCAAAATTGTCTGATGTTCCAAAGCTTACAAGAGGTGCCTATTTATAGGCTAAGATAGCAATCCTAAAAAGGCACAAATTCCTACTTAAGAAAAATTCTTATTTAGGAGGAATTCTTATCTAGGGACAAATTCTTATACAGACAATAAACTCCTAATTAAGAGTTAATGCTTTTACTTAGTCCTAACCCATTAGGTACTCTAATTATATTAATAAGGCTTGGACTCTCTTTCAAGCTTGAATTCACACCATTCGAAGCTTGGTTGGCCTGAATGTCCTCATTTAGCCCATTTAGTGCCTCTTTCATCTTTTTGGCTCTAGCTCATGTTATTGGGCCTTTTGGAATGTGCAATGGACCTTTTGTATCCATTGAGGCCTTCCACCCATCATCTCTAAGGTTCCCATCAACCATAGACTCAATGTTTAGAGGAACATGAACCTAAGGTATAAACAAGGATATGGATGCTACTCTCTATAAAAGTAACGAATTTAAGAGTGATAGGTGGGGTTGAATGTCATAAGAAGACTTAGTTCTAAAAAAGTTCTTTAGTTCATAAAAGAACTCAAGGAGAAAATTTCAATTTTCAATTCATATAGTCATCTGCTCTTTAACAGTGAAATCAAACCTATTTATAAGCTAAAATAACAACTCTAAAACCCTAAAAGTAGTTATAATGATATACTCTTAAATTATAAGAACACTCCTATTTTATTGTAAATTTCTATTTTATAACAAACTCCTAAAATATAATACACTTGCATGGAATGCCTTGAAGTATTATTTCAAACTAGGATGCAAAGTTCTTGAACTACTTCAAGAAAACTTTATGGGGTAAATTAGGTACTAAACTATTGTTCTCAATTACCTACCATCCATAAACAGATGAGCAAATTGAGGTAGTTAATTGAACTTTTTTACTTTTCTGCATACAATTATTTGCATGAATTTGACAATATGGGAAGATTATTTGCTGCTTGTAGAGTTTGCATATAATATGAGTGTTCATTCTACTAGTAGTTACTCTCTATTTGAAATTATGTATGGCTTTAATCTTTGGACCCCTTTGGATTTGATGCCTTTACCCGTTGAGAAGTATGCTAGCTTAAATGGTGAACACAAGAAGAAATGGTGAAGAAGTTGCATAAAAAGGTGTGGCAACAAATTGCATGATGAAGTGAGAAATATGCATCCTATGCTAAGAAAGGGCAAAAGAAGGTGGTGTTTGAACCTGGTGATTGGGTTTGGGTGCATATGCTCAAGGAAAGGTTCTAGCTCTGAGGCATTCAAACTTACAGCATAGAAGGGATGGTCCATTTCAAGTGATAGCATGAATTAATGATAATACTTATAAGTTAGACCTTCTAGGTGAGTACAATGTGAGTGCAATATTTAATGTTGCTAATCTTCTCCTTTTGAAACAAGTGATGATTTGAGGATGAAGCCTTTTCAAGAGAGGGGAATGATGAGATTCATGAAGGTGCCAAAGCATGGAGGGCTTTTAAGGATCCCTTAGGCATTCAAGAAGGTCCAGTGACAAGTTTGAGTGCTAAGAGGATGAAAGAGGCACTTAACAAGTTGATTAAAGACATTTAGGCCAAGGAAGAAGCTAATTAAAGCTTAAAGGGCAACAAAGTATTTCTTAATGCAAGCCACGGCTTTATTAATTGTAAAAGTATGCTAAATCAGCCTATGTTAAGTGATTATGAAGAGTTAAAGTAACAAAATAATAAAATTAGCGAGTTAGATTTATCGCAAAGTCTAAAAAATGAAGAACAAGGAGTCAACTGAATGTAAAATCATCATTAGTTTAATGTTGGATGCATGGCTCTAAGAATTTGACTGAATTAGCTCCTTTGTTTGATGAAATTCAATGGATTAAGAGTGCCAAGGGTTTATAAATGTACTTATTACAATGATTACATTGTTTATGGTAGACAAAAAAATTAATTTTAAGATCATTTTGTGTGGATGAGACCTTGCAATGAAAGGAGGAGTCTTGTTAAGAAGAAATGAAGAGAGAATCTCATTATTCTACAATTGAACTAAAAATACTTGTTAGAAGAGCTAATGATTATCAAAAACTTTTTTGTTTGATGGGATTGAATGGATTTAGAGTATCAAAGGCTTACAAATGTACGTGTTACAATAAATATAATATTTGTTGTGGGCACACAAGTTACTTTTAGGATCATTTTGTTTGAATGAGTTCTTCCAAGGAAAGGTGGAGGTGGGGCTAATAATGACCAATGACTCTTTTGTTTGATGGAATTCAATGGATTCATACTACCAAATGTCTATGGATGTGCTTGTTGCAATGAATATAATATTTGTTAGAGACACAAAAGTTAATTTCAAGATCATTTTGTATCAATTTGTCCTTGTAATACAAGGAGGAGCCTTGTTAGGAAGAAATGAACACAATTACATTATTTAGTAATTAAACCAAAAATATTTGTAATAAAAGCAAATCATTATCAAAGTCTTCTTTATCTAATGGAATTCAATGGATTCCTAATACTAAGGGTGTAAATACATGTTTGTTGCAATGGGTATAAAATTTGTTGTGGTTATAAAAGTTATTTTTAAGATTATTTGGTGTGAATGAATTCTTCTAATGAAAGGTTGATCCTTGTTAGGAAGAAAACAAGAGACAGACTCATCATTTAGGAATTGAACCACAAATACTTGTAAGAAAAGCTAATCATTATTAAAGACTCCTTTGTTTGATGGAATTCAATGCATTCATATTGTGATGAATATAATATTTGTTATAGGCACTAAAGTTATTTGCAAGATCACTTTGTGTGAATGAGTTTTTGCAATGAAAGGTGGATCCTTGTGTTGGAAGAAATGAAGAGGTGGTCTCATTATTTAGGAATTGAACCAAAAATACTTGTAAGAAAAACCTAATCATTATTAAAGACTCTTTTGTTTGGTGAAATTCAATGGATTCTTAGTTTCCATAGTGTACATATGTGCATGTCACAATGAATATGATATTTCTTGTGGGCATAAAAGTTATTTTAATGATCATTTTATGTGAAATCAATGTTCAATTTAGAAATGGATGTTAATTGCATGATCATTTTGTTTGAATCGTTCCTTGCAATGAAAGGAGAATCTTTATTACCATGGAATTAGGAGATGATGTCAAGTTTCAAGCAGAAATGATTTTCTTTTGAGCAAGAAAGCAAATCAAGAGCAATAACCCCATTATTCGATTGACTTCAATGAATTGGACTACACAAGAAATAATAATATGCATCTCATAATTTAATACATGTTTGGTGTAGACATTTAAGTTAAGTTCATGATTCTTTTGTGTGAATGACTCCTTGGAATGAAAGGATAAGTCTTGTTAACTAGAAATGAAGTGACGATTCTCTCTCAATAAAGAAAGCTAATCAAGAGTAATAACTCTATTATTCAATTGACTTCAATAGGTTTGGACTACCTAATAAAGAATAACGTGCATCTCATAATTTAATAGTTGTTTGATGCGGACATTTAAGTTAAGTACATGATTACTCTATATGAATGACTCCTCAAAAGGAAAGGATAATCCTTGTTAGCAAGAAATGAAGGGATGACATCATATTTTAGGCAATGAACCATTTTATCCAGGAAGGAAAGGATAATCAGGAAAAATGACTCATTTGTTTGATGTAATTCAATGGATTCAGATAACCTAACGTCTATTAACGTGCATGTCACAATGAAATCAATGTTCAGTCTAGACATGGATTTTAATTGCATGATCATTTTGTTTGATTCTAGGGAGTCATTCATAAAAAGAATCTTGAACAAAACTTATATGTCTACACAGATCTTGCATTTCATTGTGAGATACACATTATTATGTCATAGGCGGTCCAAATCTATTAAACTCCATCAAATAAAAGAGCCATTGTTCTTGATTAGCTTTCTTTGTTGAAAGATAATCATTTTTGCTTGAATGTGAAACCATCACCCAACTCCTTGGTGATGATATCTCACTTATCTATGCAAGGAATTATTTACCCAAAATAATCATGCAATTAACATCCATCTCACACCAAATATTAATTTCATTGTGACGTGCACATCAATACAAATTCAGATAGCAAAAACAATTTAAGCTATAGCAAACAATTATAACTACACACAAAGAGATAGACATTAGGAATCTGATTTCATTATGCACATCATTTCTATGTCTTTGACAATCATCAATTCAATTTTATGGTTTGTTCTCTCTTAGTACGATCATTTCATTGGTGTCTGGCTATAATCAAGTGTTCCTAATAATTAAACTACCTTAGCATCTGGCTCATTTAATGACTAAAACCTCGTTAAACCCACGAGAATGATAAAAACCAATGTCCTATCTTACATTGGCATTTGCATCATTAAGAATTAATTCATTCAAGAGTGTACACATAATATGTGAATATGGTGTCTTCTTTAGTTGTGTCTTGTATAATCCACTAAGTTCATATTGAATATAGATAATATAGATGATACAAAACTCAATATGGAATTAGGCACAAAGAATGAAACTAAAATATTGAACTAATTTAGAACACAAGCACAAGATAAAGAAACTTTGTATAGGTCACATCAACTTCCTAGAAATGCCTTTAGTTCATAAACATCATGACCAAACACATGAAATACACATGGCAGAAAAATTAATTTCAAAAGAACCTCTCTTTTCCAGCCCAGCTTCACACCCTTTAACCTCCACTTCTGCCGCATTTTGCTTCCCTTTTTCATAACATCCAACTCTCACAATGGATTATATATGATTGGTGTAGACATTTATATAAAGTTCATGATTCTTTTGGGCAAATGACTTATTGGAACAAAAGGATAAGCCTTGTTAGTTAGAAATTAAGTGACAACCTCATCGTTCTACAAATGAACCATGCTATTCATGCAAGAAAAGCTAATCTAGAAAAATGACACTTTTGTTTGATATAATTCAATGGATTTAGAGTACCAAAGATGTATTGATGTGCACATAGTATTAAAATTATCATTATGAGTAGACATTGATGCTAATTGGATGCTCATTTTGTGTGAATAATTCCTTACAAGAAAAGGAGAAGGTATATTCCCAAGGAATCAAGTGCTGGTGCCAAGTTTCTAGCAAAAACATTTCTCTCTTGGTAAAGCAAACTAATCAAGAACCAAGAGATAAATTTTCCTTGATTAGTTTTTCTAACATGAATAGAATGACTTATTGCATTTATGACAGCGCTATAATTTCCTTGCTGTATAACAACAACAGTAGATGGCTCTACTTTCTATGGTCAAGCTATAACCTCACTATCTTCTACTTTCATACTCAAATTTAAGGTATGAGGTAAATACTAATAACCCTTTTTCCATTTTTGGTGGTGTATTCCTGATATGGTTTTTCAAGGACTATACACTTCTCTAGGTTAGAAAAATTTGGAAAAGGTTTTTCTTAAATTTTCAAACCTTTTCCAAATATGTGAAGGTGTCCACTACTCCCATTTTAGCAATATATCGTTTATGGCATTTACACCGTAATTCTTGTTCTTTTTCATTAAAGGCTATAAAATCATTTTCTTTTTATAGTATTTTGAGGAGAGTAAAATAACTATCTAACCTTTTTGATTCTCTTTTGACAAAGAAAGCTAATCAAGAACAATGACTCCTTTATTTGATGGAGTTTAATAGACTTGGAGCACCCATGACATAATAACATGCATCTCACAATGAAATGCGAGATTTGGGTAGATATATAAGTTTTATTCATGATTCCTTTTATGAATGACTCCTTAGAATAAAAAGATAATCCTTATTAGATTGAGAAAAGGTTATAAAGTTGTCATAAACATCCCTTTGTTCTTAATTAGTTTGCTTTACCAAGAGAGAATTGTTTTTGCTTCAAACGTAACACCGGCATTTGATTCCTTGGGAATATGGCTTCTCCTTTTGTTGTAAGGAATTATTCACACAAAATGACAATGTAATTAGCATCAGTGTCTACAAGGAATGATAATTTTAATACAATGTGCACATCAATACATCTGTGGTAGTCTAAATCTGTTGAATTATATCAAACAAAGGAGTCAATTTTCTTGATTAGCTTTTCTTTCATGAGTAGCATGGTTCATTTCTAGAAAGATAAGTTCATCACTTCATTTCTAACCAATAAGGAGCACAATGTGGTGGAAATGGAGGCTGAAGGGTGTGAAACCAGGCTGGAAAAGAGAGATTCCTTTGAAATTAATTTTTCTGCCATGTTGTGTGTTTCATGTGTTTTGCCATGATATTTATGAACTAAATGCGTAGCTAGGAATTTGAAGTAACCTAGACAAAATTTGTTTGTCCTGTGCCTGAATTCTAAATCAGTTTGATATTTTTGTTTCATTCATTGTGCCTAATTCCATATCGAGTTTGTATCATCTATTATCTATATTCATTATTAACTTAGTGAATATGAGACACACCTAAGGGAAACACCATATCCACATGTTATGTGTACACTCTTGAATGAATTAATTCTTATGGATGCAAACACTATGCTAAGATAGGATTTTGGTTTTTATCATTCTTATGGGTTTAACGTGTTTTTAGTCATTAAATGAGCTAGATGCCATGGTAGTTTAATGATTAGGAACACTTGATTATAGCTGAATGCCAATGGAATGATCACACTAAGAGAGAACAAACCCTAAAATTGAATTGATGATTGTCCAAGACATAAAATTGATGTGTATGGTGAAATCAGATTCCTAGAGTGTATCTCTTTGTGTTTAGTTATAATTGTTTGCTATAACTTAAATTATTTTTGCTAAGTTTTATTGATGTGGATGTCACAATGAAATTAATGTTTGATCATGAAATTAAATTTTGTATCTACACCAAACATTAGATTCATAGTGACTAGCATGTTGATACACTTTTGATAGTTTAAATCCACTAAAATCAATCAAATGTTATATTCATCTTGATTAAGATGAGACCATCCCTATAGTTTTTTCTAACAAGGCTTCTCTTTTCGTTGTAAGAGTTATTAGTATAAAATGACCATGAAATTAAATTTTTGTGCTTACACTAAACATATATAGGAATTTTATCTGTTTTTGACATTTATATCAAGTTTATTAAAGGAATTTCCAATTCTTTATTTGATTTCCTATCTCGTGAATTTTTGTAGGGAACTTCTAAATGAGTAAAAAGCCCCTAATATCTTTGAGATGAGGTGCTTCATCAAAGATAAGATATGTAATATGATCATTGATAGTGGTAGTTACACTGATGTGGTTAGCATAGTATGGTTGAAAAGTTGAATTTACATACTATGAAGCATCTTAGGACAAATAAGCTTTAATAGTTCAATGAGGGTGATAAAGTCTAGGTAAATAAGTAAGTGTTAATGTCATTTTCTATCTAGAGCTACCATAATGAAGTTTCATGCAATGTTGTGCCTACACATATAGGTCAATTCATTTCTTATAAATAAGGCTTCTCCTTTAGTTGTAAGAACTCATTCACATAAAATGATGGTGAAATTAACTTTTTTTTTTGCTACACCAAACTTTATATTTATCACAACAAACACATAAATACACCTTTATTAGTTTGAAATCCATGGAAATTCATCAAACATATGAGCCATTGGTCTTAATTAGCTTTCCATCAGTGGTTTCAATTGTTCAATAGGTAAAAGATGAGGCTGCCACTTCATTTCAAGTTAATAGGGCTTCTCCTTTCATTTCAAGGACTCATTCCCCCAAAATGATCATGAAATTCACATTTGTGTGTACATCAAACATTATATTCCTTGTGACAAGCATGTCAATACACCTTTGGTTGTCTGAATCCATTGACGTTCATCAAACATGGGATTCATTGATTTTGATTATACTTTTCTACATCATTTGAATGGTAATGCCTAAAAGATGAGATTGTCCCTTTATTTCTTGCTGACAAGACTTCTCCTTTTATTTCAAGGAGCCATTCATATATAATGATCATGAATTTAGGATAAAATAATCATGAAATTAACTTTGTATCCACTTTAAACATTATATTTATTGCGACATGCACATTAATGCACCTTTTGGTAATTTTAGTCCATTGAATCCCATCAAACATATGATTTGTACATCTTAATTATCTTTTATTGCACAATATAAATGGTCCATTTGCTGCAAGATGAGTCCACTACTTCATTTCTTGCTAATAAAGCTTCCCCTTTCATTATAAGAGTAATTCACACAAAATGATCATGAAATTCAATTTTGCGTATCCACCAAACATTAGATTCATAGTGGCATTCATCAAACATAGGAGTCATTGATGTTGATTATACCTTTTTACATCATTTGAATGATAATGCCTAAAACATGAGATTGTCCCTTCATTTCTTGTTGCCAAAACTTTTCCTTTTATATCAAGGAGCCATTCACATAGAATGAACATGAATTTAGTACAAAATAATCATGAAATTAACTTTTGTATCCACTCTAAACATTATATTTAATGTGACATGTACATTAATACACCTTTGATAATTTAAGTCCATTGAATCCCATCGAACATATGATCTGTACATCTTATTTATGTTTTATTGCACAATATAAATGATCCATTTGCTGAAAGATGAGTCTATTACTTCATTTCTTGCTAATAAATTCATTTTAAGAGCAATTCACACAAAATGATTATGAAATTAAACTTTTGTGTTTACACTAAACAATATATTCACTGTGATGGGCATGTCCTTACACTTTTGGTACTTTGAATGCACAGAAATTTTATCAAACAAATGAGTCATTGATAATGATTTGCTTTTCTTGCAGGTATTAAATTGTTCTATTATTAAGGGATGAGATTGTCTTTTCATTTCATGCTAACAAAGCTTCTCCTTTTGTTACAAGTAGTCATTCACACAAAATGATCATGAAATTAGCTTTTTTGTTTATAGCAAACATTATATGCATTATGACCTGCACACCAATACACCTTTGATACTTTAAGCTCACTAAATTCCATGAAACATAGGAGCCATTGATCTTGATGTTCAGTGTGGGCATAGATGTTAATTGCATGATCATTTTACGTGAATGATTCCTTTTCATTAAATTAGATGATGATCTTAAGTTCTAAACTATAAACAATTATTTGCTGGCAAAGAAAGCTAATTAAGAGCAATGGCTTCTTTATTTTAAATGGATTGCAGGTACTCAAAAGAGAAGTCCTAATGTTGAGTAATTAAGGGATGGTCTCAATGTTTAAGCAATTAATGATTGTATCATAATAAAGAAAGCTAATTAAGGGCAATGGCT
Organism: Bruguiera gymnorhiza; assembly: GCA_020883675.1. NCBI lineage: Eukaryota > Viridiplantae > Streptophyta > Magnoliopsida > Malpighiales > Rhizophoraceae > Bruguiera > Bruguiera gymnorhiza. The sequence goes on from JAIRCJ010000227.1 coordinate 75,021, forward strand.
TCTTTATTTTAAATGGATTGCAGGTACTCAAAAGAGAAGTCCTAATGTTGAGTAATTAAGGGATGGTCTCAATGTTTAAGCAATTAATGATTGTATCATAATAAAGAAAGCTAATTAAGGGTAAAAGCTAATCAAGATAAATGACTTGTTTGTTTGATGGAAGTTGACGGTTTCAGACCATATAAGGTGCATTGGCATGGGTGTCATAATAAAATTAATCTTTTGTGTAGACATGGATGTTAATTACATGATTATATTGTGTGAATGTGATGAGAAGCTTGGAGATTATGCATGGAAGACTTCAAAGAATGTAAGAGATCCATTGCACATTTCAGAAGCTCCAAAACACAAGCTAGAGCCAAAAAGATGAAAGAAGCACTAAATGGGCTGATTAAGGACATTTAGGTCAATCAAGTTACAAATGGTGATTCAAGTTTGAAAGAGAGTTAAGGTCATATTAACATGATTGGAGTACTTAATGGGCTAAGGCTAAGTAATAGCATTCACTCGTAAATAGGTGTTTATCCTAAATCAGTGATTGTTATAAAAGTGAAAGTTTTTGTATAACAATTTATCCTAGATAGGAGTTTGTCCTAAATAAGGATTTGTCCTAAATAGAAATTTATGCCTCTTCAAGATTGCTATCTTATCCTATAGATAGGCACCTCCTTGCAAACTTTGAAAAATAAGACAATTTTGAGAGAAATAAAAAAAGCAAGGGTTTTCTCCTTTGGTTCTTTTGAGAATTAAAGAACTTATAAAGGAGTATGTCTTTTTGTGATGTTCAACTCGACTTATCACTCTCAATTCCCTTCTTTTCTACATCTTCTTGTGGCATTTAACTCAACTTATCACTCTCAATTCCCTTCTTTTTTGGAGTGTGACATCCATATCCTTCTTAAATACCCTAGGTTTGTGTTCCTTTGAATGTTAGGTTTAGACTTTGTGTTATTAAAGTTTGATCTAACTTTCCTAGGTATTGTTTGAGTCCTTGTGTGTGTTGGGTCCCTAAGCCATGTCCTTTTGGGATTTTTTTTCCATCAGTTGGTATTAGAGTCAAACTCTAAATCAGGTTGGATCAATTAATTTTTCAATTTGCTGCCTTGTGATTTATTTATTTCTATTTAGTTTGTCTATTAAGTGCATTACCATTCAAATGTGCTAATCTATCCATTTGAAATCCTTCTTACTTTACCCATTTGTTTGAGATCATAACTATCAAAACGTGCATTTTCAATTCCATTAGTTGTCTACAGCTATTTTGTGTTGAGCAAAATAAAAAAATGAAAGGAGGAAAGAAAAAAAAAACAAAGCAACAAACAATTCTATTTTCTTACTCAACTTCAATTCTCTATCTATTTTCTTGTTATATCATTCAAATTTATCCTTTAAGTTTAACCACCTATTTTGATTTATGTTAGTCTAGTTCATTAAATTTGTTTTCCTTAATTCAATTCTATCCTATTTACGTTATTCTGTTCAAAATCAATCCTCTTGATTTAGCTTGTTTAGTTCTTTAAAGGGGTGAAAGGGGAATTTTGAGTGGTAAAAGGCAAGAGTGCAAGTTTATATTAAGAAAAAGCCATAAAAAGTGTAAAACATAAGGAAGTGTGGCACCCTTTTTGAGTGAAACACGTTAAATGAGGAAGACAATTGGATAAACTCATGAGAAACTGATTAATTTGAGGTGCCCTAGCTTATCCCACTTTAAGTGGCACAAAGATGTGTTCTTGTCCAAGATTTTTTCACAAGAAAACAATCAAAAATGTTTTTGGAAAAAGTCCTTATCAAGACTTCCTACTTTATCCGTAGAAAGAATAAGAAATAGGCTTAAGACCAAATAAAGAGGAATAATTCCTTGTGAGGAATATACTTATGGAGAGCTTGTTGTCAAGGTGGTTGCCAAAGGAGCTTTAATCTATAATGAGATTAAACTCCACAAGCAATTAAAGATGAGAAATGCAAGGTGAAAAGCTTTGAGAGATTTTTGGGACCAAATAGGTTTTCCATCTATTAATTTTCCTAAAGCAAGAAAAAGAAGAAAATAGTCACCTTATAAACCTTTTCCAAAAGAAGAAAAAAAAGAATAGAAAAGGTGCATTCAAAAAATAAGAAAAGCCTTATCAGCCAAAGAAAAAAATCAAAGGAAAAGTCTAAAAAGACTTTAGTTTGTTACAAATGTGAAAAATTGGCCATTATGCTAGAAGTGTAAAGTTAGACAAAAATCCAAAAATTATATACTGATAGGGATCTTAAAAGATCAGTAATGGGAGTGGATGCTATGCAAGATGATGATACTTTTAGTATATCTTTTAAAGAGAGTTGTAATAGTCAATGTTACTATTTTAAAACTCTCTATAAAAGTAATGACTTATTAATCCATACTAAAGAAGATAATATAATATTGGGTCTCATTGATAAAACTTTAGATCCAAAAGAAAAAAAAAAAGAGAAAGAAATATTAGAAAAGTATTTGCATTTTTCAAAAGGAGATAATTTGTCTTCTTTTAAGTTGTTGCATCCTAATGAAGGTTACAATTTAAAAATTGTAAGAGAATATGCTAAAACTTCTACTTCTAAGGGAAAGAAAAAATGAAATGAACTAGAGCTTAAAGCTAACGTTAATGAGCTTATAGTTGATATTAAATTGTTAAAAATAGGTTTATCATTTGAGAAACAATTTCTTTAGAAAGGGGAAAAGATAAGGAAGTTTTACCCTTAGTCAAAGAAAGTTATTTAAAGGAAGATGAGATTAATAATCTTCAATTTGTAAATCTTATTGACTAAGTTATTAATCATGAATGGAAAACGAAAATAACAATTTTTGTAAACAAAGAATATATAATTTCAATTGCTATGCATGAATTGCATCAATGAAGGTCTAGCGCCTTCCAAGTATTTTTCTAAAATAACAGAAGTATTAAACACTAGTAATAAAAGTAGTATTATTTAAGCTATCACTTGCAACTATCTATAACCATGTGATGTGATCCATGGAGAAGCCAATGCATAGAGTGTTCCTAAGGATCCATTAAGTATTCATGAAGGGCTAATGACACATTCAAGAGGTAAAAGGATAAAAGATGCACTTAATGGGTTGATTAAAGACATTTCAGTCAAGAAGTAAATTCAAGCTTGAAGCACAACAAAGTATATCTTAATGTGGGACAAGGCTTTGTTATTTGTATAACTATGCTGAATCAGCCTAAGTTATCTAATTGTGAAGAGTTGAGGCAACAAAGTAATGGAATTAGTGAGTTGGACATATCGCAAAGTCTGAAAAATGCAGGACAAGAAGTGGACTGGTTGTAAAAGTGGTTACAGGATCATTTTACTGTTGGAAAGTTGAATTGACACTGGTCATGAGCCTGTTGGCGAACCAATTTGATACTAAACATATGGCTTTAGGAATTTGACCGAACTAACCTTAATTTGTTTGCTATTAGCTTATTTAGAAAGTTTTTCTTATTTCTAGGGTTAGGGTTGTTATTTTAGCCTATAAATAATGTTCATTTTATTTTTAAAAGATATAGATGGTCAACAAAAAAAAAGTGAGAATTTTCTCTTTTGATTCTTATTGAACTTTGTGAACTTATCAAGGTCATGATTGAAGGTTGAATCTTATAATTATTTCAGAGAAATTGTATTCTAACTTCAAGAAATGTTCCTTTTGCACTAATCAAATCATATTTCTTGGTTGTATTATGAGTGCTAAAGGTATTAAGGTTAATAAGGAAAAAGTTATTGCAATTCGTGATTGGCCTATGCCTAAGTTAGTTAGTGACCTTTTGGAATGTGTAATGGATCTCTTGCATCCTTTGAAGCCTTCCATGCATCATCTCTAAGCTTCTCATCATTCCATCCTCTCCTTGGAAGGATTTGTCCTTCAATTATCACCTACATTAAAAGGAGAAAGATCAGAAATATTAAATGTTGCACTTACATTATACTCATTAGGAAGGTCCAACTTTAGGCATTATCATTAATATATACTACTACTTGAAATGGACCATCTCCTCTAAGCTGGGAACCATTTCTTGCACATATACACTTAAACCTAATCACTAGGTTCAAACACCACTTTCTTTCACCCTTTGTTGACATAGGATGCATATTGCTCAATTCCTTCACAATATGTTACCACACCTTTTCATGCAATTTCTTCACCATGTCAGTCTTGCATTCACCATCTAATCTAGCATACTCATCGACAGGTATAGGCACCAAATTCAAATGAGTCAAAGGATTAAAACCGTTCTCAATTTAAAAATGGAAAGTAACTAGTAGCAGAACAAACACTTTTATTATATGCAAACTTGATATGCAGTAAACAATTTTTTCATATTTTCAAATTCATTCGAATAATAACACATAAAAGAGTAAAAAGAGTTCAATTAACCACCTCAATCTACCCAACCGTTTATGGGTGACAAGTAATTGACAACAATAGTTTAGTATCTTACTTACCCTACAAAGTCTTCTAGAAGTAGATTAAGAACTTTGAATCCCCATCTAAAATAATGCACCATAGCATGCCATGCAAATGTACTACTTCTCTAAAGAATAAGTCAACCATATGGCTTGCATCATTAGTTTTATGGCACAAAATCCCTACCCATTTTTTATTGCTGCAACCCTAGTACAAAGTCATACAAAGTCCATAGATAAATCAACCCAAGGATGGCTAGGTGAGGGTGAAAAGGTATGCAAGCCATGGGGTAAAACTCTAGATTTAGCCTATTTGCATGTTATGCATTTCTCACATATCCTCTCAACATATCATTTCATGTGTGGCAAAAAGAAATGTTTAACTAGGACATCAAGGGTTTTCCTAACCCTAAAATGACCCACTAGACCATCCCCATGAGCTTCTCTCATAACCAACTCCCTTAAAGAAGTCATAGGCACATATAAATGATTTTTCCTAAATAAGAAACCCTTATGCCTATAAAACTTTGCAAAGGCTGACTTCTCACATGCTCCATACACATTAGCAAAGTCAACATCTTTCATATATAAATCTTTAATATATTCAAATCCTAATCATTTTGTAGTAAGTGTAGAAATAAGGGCATGCTTGTGAGGTAATGCATCAGCTACCACGTTTTCCTTACTTTATTTATATCTGATGATGTAAGGAAAGGTCTCAATGAATTCAATCCACTTAGCATGTCTTTTGTTCAACTTTCCTTGTCCCTTCAAGTGCTTCAAGGATTATGGGTGAAAAACTCCTTGGGCCAAAGGTAGCGTTTCCATGTCTCCAAAGTCTATACCAATGCATACATCTCTTGGTCATAAGTAGGATAATTAAGACTTGCTTTCCACTTAGCTTTTCACTAAAGCAGGCAATTGGATGCATTTCCTATATCAAAACAGCTCCAATGCAATGACTTGAAGCATCACACTCAATCTCAAAAGTTTTTGCAAAATTAGGTAAAGCAAGTAAGGGTGCAAAACTTGATTTTTCATTAATGCAATTAAAAACCTTGTCTTGATCACTACCCTAATTAAAACCCTTTTTGATAACCTTAGTGCAACAGCAATGGTGCTAAAGTCCCTAATAAAATGTTTATAGAAACTAGCTAGACCATGACAATTGCACATATTGCTAACTAACTTAGGCCTAGGCCAATCATGGATTGCCCTAATGTTTTCTTCATCAACCTTAATACTATTAGCATTAACAACATAGCCGAGAAATATGATATGGTTGTACAAAATGAACATTTCTTGAAATTAGCATACAATTTCTAAGAATGTAAAACAATTAGAATAAAATGTAAATAATCAAGATGCTCTTCTAGAGTTTTTTTATAAACCAAAATATTATCAAAATACACAACCACAAATTTATGAATGAATGGACACAAAACATGATTCATTAATTGCATAAAAGTTCTTGTCATATAGACCATACTTAGTTTTGAAAGTTTTTTTCCACTCATCTCCCTCTCTCATCCTAATCTAGTGATATCCACTTGTCAAACCAATTTTAGAAAAGACACGTGAACCATGCAATTCATCCAACATGTCATTTAACCTTGGTATGAGGTGACGATACTTTATAGTGATTTTGTTGATTGCTCAACAGTCAACACTCATCCTCTAAGTTCCATCTTTCTTAGGTACAAGTAAGATAGGAACTACATAACGACTCATGCTTTCCCTCACATATCTCTTCAAAATAAGTTCCTTAACCTACCATTGAAGCTCCTTTGTCTCTTTAGGATTACTCCTATATGCTGGCCAGTTTGGGTTGGATGCACTAGGTATAAAATCAATTTAATGCTCAATTCCTCTCTTAGGCAATAATCTACTTCAAACATTCTCAAGGAACACATCTTCAAATTCCTAAAAAAGAGAACAACATGAAGAAAACATGAGTCAAACTTGTTAGAGTTAAAATATACCTTTTGTACAAAGGTACGATCATAGGCTATTTGGCATAAAATACTCATTTGACATCATTGTCTTTTGCATAGAAACTTTATGTTTTCTTCTCTCTTGTGTCCTCACTTTTTGATAAGAAGCTTGGAGATGATGCATGGAAGGCTTCAAAGGATGCAAGAGGTCCATTGCACATTTTAGAAGGTCCAATAACATAAGCTAGAGACAAAAAGATGAAAAAACACTAAATGAGTTGACTAAGGACATTTAGGCCAACCAAGTTACTAATGGAGTAAATTCAAGCTTGAAAGAGAGTCAAGACCTTATTAATATGATTGGAGTATTAATAGACCAGGGCTAGTTTATCCTAAAGAAGTGATTGCTATAAAAATGGAAGTTTTCTACATATGTATTTATCCTAGATAGGAATTTATCCTAAATAGGAATTTATGCCTCTTTAGGATTGCTATCATAGCATATAAGTAAGCACCGCCCTTGTAACCTCTGAAAAATCAGAAAATATGAGAAATAAAAAGTGAGAGTTTTCTCCTTTGGTTCTTTCAAGAACTAAAGAACTTATCAAGAAGTACCTCTTCTTGTGGCATTCAACTCATTTATCACTTCCAATTCCCTTCTTTTCTACTATCCTAGGCTAGATGATATGCTTGATGAGTTACATGGTTCTAAAGTGTTTTCAAAGGTAATTTTGAAAAGCAGTTATCATCAAATTCAGATAAAAGACGGAGATGAGTGGAAAACTGCATTCAAGACAAAGTATAACATGGGTTGCATAAGTGACTAGTCATGCCCTTTTCCTTGTCTAACTCATTAAGTACTTTCATGCAATTGATGAATCATGTGCTTTGTAAGTTTATTGGCATATTTATTGTGGTTTATTTTAATGACATTTTAATTTATAACGGGAATCATGAGGAACAAGTGAAGTACCTTTGGGAAGTCTTTGGAGTACTACAACAAGAGAAATTGTTAGGCAACTTAACGAAGTATGAATTATGCCAAGACTAGGTCATTTTCTCAATTATGTATTCGCACAACATGGGTTTTGTTGATGGGGAGAAAGTGAAAGCTATTAAGGAGTGGCCTATACCTACTAGTGTTTTGAAGGTATAGAGTTTCCACGAGTAGCATCCTACTATAGGAGGTTTGTGATAAATTTCAGAACTATTCTTGCTCCTTTGACTGAATGTATCAAGAAAGTGGTGACTTTAGGAAGAAAGAGGGTGCCCAAAAATAGTTTTGAGCAAATTAAGGAGAAGATGTGTTCAACAACTATCTTAACTCTTCTTGATTTTTCAAAAACTTTTAAAGTGGAGTGTGATGCTTTGAGAGTGGGATTTGGGGTTGTTTTTATGTAAGATAAATGTCCCATGGTCTATTTTAGTGAGAGGTTAGGGGGACAATCCTAAATTATTCAATATATGAGAAGGAGTTTTGTGCACTAATTCAAGTTTTAGAGACTTATCAGCACTACTTGTTGCCCAGGGAGTTTGTTGTACACACTGATTATGAATCCTTGAAGCATTTCAAGGGACAAAGCAAACTAAATTGAAGGCATGCTAAATGGGTGGAGTTCTTGGAGGCCTTTCCATATGTCATCAAGTACAAAAAGGGGAAATGTAAATGTAGTCAAAGCAGTATGCTTCAATCTCATTATTGAATGCTAAGTTAATGGCTTTTAAATTTATTATGAGTCAATATTTGGATGATCTAAAGTTTGCTTCTATTTAGTTGGCTTGTGAGAAAGGGGCAGTTCATGGCTTTTATGGGCTTAAAGGGTGCTTGTTTAGATTTGGAAGGCTTTGTATTCCTAAGGAATCTATTAGGAAACTTTTAGTCAGGGAGGGGCATGGTGGAAGTTTAACTAGACACAGTGAAAAAAAGACTTTAGAGCTGGTTAAAGAGCATTTTTATTGGTTAGGGATTATTAGAGATGTATATCGTGTGATAGAGAGGTGCATGGTTGGTAAGAAGATAAATAGTAAAGAGGTTGCTCTTGGGTTGTATATGTCATTACCTATTCTAGACCAGCCTTGGGTTGATGTATGGATTTTGGACATGGGTTGCTAAGAGCACAAAAAGGGAAGGATTTGATTATGGTGATTGTTGATAGGTTCTTAATGATGTCTCACTTTGTACCTTATCACAAAACTGATAAGGTGGTAGATTAGTTCTTTCTAGAAATTGTGAGATTACATAGAATACCAAAGAGTATAGTGTCTGATCTAGTATGCCAAGTTCTTGAGTTACTTTTGAAAAACCTTGTAGAAGAAGCTTAGCACAAGGCTGCTCTTTAGCACAGCATGTCATCCACAAACATATGGGCAGACTAAAGTGGTAGATGGTACACTTTCTTTATTTCTTAGAACTATTGTTAATAAGAATTAGAAGAATTGGGATGATTGCTTGGCTTTTGTTGAATATAATGTATCAGCCATTCAATATGAGGGATCTATTGCCTTACTCAGAGGACAGTGAGGTGTTGGATTTGAAGGCAAATCCTATTCAACAGGGGGAAGGATGATGTGCTCCATTGTTATAGGGGCTGCCTAAGATCATGTGGTTCATAGTTTCTTCTTGTTTGTAGTGAATTTCTTATCAAACAAATGGCTACTAGTTTTTCTTTCTATTTTGTTTCTTTTCATTGAGTCATAAACTGCCTTAGACAAAACAATCATTACTTGAAATTTCCCTAAACATAAACAATCTGTCTCTAATTCTTTGACCCTTCAACTACACTACTAAAAAAGAACTTTTAGTTGTTGGTTTTACTTTAGAAAATTTTGTTCTTATTTACTTAGCTCTAAAGTGATTGTTTATCCTAACCATGTTGCTTTATGGTATTTATTATCAGAGAAAGATGCCAAGCCAAGGTTGACTTGATGGATTCTTCTACTGCAGATTTTGATTTAGAGATCAAAGACAAGAAAGCTATGAAGAACCTAGCTGCAGATCATTTAAGTCATATGGTTAAGGAAGAGGATACATTTCCTTTACAAGAACTCTTTCCAGATGAACAATTGCTTGCAATTAAGGCAAATGCCCTTTGCTATGTAAATATCATCAACTACTTGACCACAAGGACTTTTCCAAATCACTTGAAGAAAGCTCAAAAGGAGATGAAGATCAAGAGTGGTGCAAAAAACTATGTACAGGATGTGTCCTACTTGTGGAAGCAATGCTCGTATCAGGAGATAAGAAGGCGTGTACTAGAAGCTGTGTCTATTTAATTCTCCCCTTCTATTATTTTTATGCTTGTGGAGGACGCTTTGGATAGAAAAGAATAGCAAGAAAGCTAGCTGGATATGGTTTCTTTTAGCCATCACTGTTTCATGTTTCTTACAGGTTTTCAAAACCTGTGCACATTGTCAAAGGACAAGTAAGTCTTCTAGAGATCAAATGCCACAAATTCCCATGCTAGTTCATGAAATTTTATTGCGTTTAGGGCACTGATTTCATGGGACTTTTTCCTTCATCTTTTCGTAATGAATATATTCATTACTAGTTCTTGTTATTGGTTGTGTTTCCAAGAGGGTGGAAGCTAAAGCCACCTGGACTGATGATCTTAAAGTTGTAAGTTATAGATTTTGTCAAGTGTCACATTTCTATTAGGTATGAACACCAAGAGCTTTGATCAGTTATAAAGGCACACATTTTTGCAAACAAATGGTAGAGGCTTTGTTGATGGAATATCATGTCACTAACAAGGTGTCAACTGCATATTATCCATAAATAAGTGGACAAGCCAAGGTGTCCAAACAGGAAATTAAGAGTAGTCTTGAGAAGACATTGAATCTAAGTAGAAAGGATTGGAGCATGTGGCTTGAGGATGTGCTATTGGCCTATGTATAACATATAAGACACTGATTGGCATGTCATCCCATCATTTGGTGTTTAGCAACTAGAGTACAAGGCATATTAGGCTATTAAACAGTGCAATATGAAGATGAATGAAGTGCATGGACATAGGAAATTGCAAGAGCTTGATGAAATTCACAACGATGCCTATGAGAACTCCAAGATTTACAAGGAAAGAACAAAAGTCATTCATGACAAGATGATCTCTAAGATGACTTTTGTTGTTTGTCAAAAGGTTATTGTCTATCATTCAAGATTAAAGTTGTTTTTGAGTAAGTTGCACTCTCGTTGGATTAATTCTTTTGACAACTAATGTCTTTCCACATGGTGAAGTTGCAATTCAAAGTGTAGAAGCTAATTCAAAGTGAATGACCAAAGGTTAAAAGCTTCTTATGAAGGGTTCAAAGTGAGGGAGATGGAGCTAGAAGACCATATTTGTACCTCATGGCATGCTTTGGAGTTGAGCTAATTGCATTAAGCAAATGAACTTGGGAGACAACCCAAGAATTAGATTTGCCTTTCTCTTCCCTTCCATCTTTATTTTTGTTTTCATGTGTGATTTTGTGTTTATGTTTTCTTTATTCTTCTATACATTTAAATCTTACATTCGGACAATGTAAGGTTCCAATTTGGGGGAAGGGAAATTTTCCATTTTTCAATTTCGTTCAATCTTTTATCTTTATTTTTTAAAACAACTTATGATTGATAGGGCTATTGTGAATCTATTGTTTAGTTTCATCAAATTTCTCTTTTGTTATTGCATGATAATGCAAGTGAATGACATCTTTCATTCAAAACAATGTTTGATTGTACTTTGTACAAAAAGGTTTATTTTAGTATTGACAAGCTTAACTACTTTTTGGCTAGTGTGTGCTTTTTCTCTTTTGTAGGAATTTGGTGATGTTTTTCTTGAAGAACTAAGTTATTTTCCACCTTTGAGGGGAATAAAACATCAAATTGAATTCATCCTTAGTGCAACAATTTCAAATTGACTAGCCTATATAAGTAATCCTCAGGAGACAAAAGACTTCAAAAACAAGTTAAGGAGCATATAACAAATGGATATGTGAGGGAGAGTATGAGTCCATGGGTAATTCCAATTCTGTATGTGCCTAAAAAGGATGGGACTTGGAGGATGTGCATTGATTATAGAGTAGTCTTTAAAATCATTGAAAGGTGATAAATTGCCTACTTCAGTGAAAGTTAAGTAGAGTAGCTCTTAGTTATCTCAATTATGATAAGGAAATATATGCAATGGCACAGACTTTGGAGGCATGACAACATTATCTTTAGCCCAAGTAATTTGTCATTCATATTGACCACAAATCCTTGAAATACTCGAAGGGATAATAATTTTAGAATTGTTATTTCAAACTATAAATAGGCTTGAATTCATTGTTAAAAGACAAACAATTATGTGAATTAAAAAGTTAGAATTTTCTCTTTCAGTTCTTTTAAGAACTAAAGAACTTATCAAGAACTAACTCTTCTTGTGGTGTTCAACTCAACTTATCACTTCTAAATTTGTTCTTTTCTAGAGTGTGGCATTGATATTCTTTTTTATACATTAGGTTTATGTTCCTTTAAACATTGGGTCTAAGGTTTGCATGATTGAAGTCTAATTTTCCTTTTATGGGTTCTTGTTTGATTCCTTGTGTGTGTTAGATCCCTAAGCCATATCTTTTGGGGTTCACATTTGATGAGAACCTTATAGATGATGGATGGAAGGCTTTAAAGGATGCAAGAGGTCCATTGAATATTCCAGAAGGCCCAATAACATAAGCTAGAGCCAAAAAGATGAAAGAAGCACTTTATTGGCTAATTAAGGACATTCGGCCAACCTAGCTACAAATGGTGCGAATTCAAGCTTGGAAGAGAGTCAAGGCCTTATTAATATGATTGGAGTACTTAATGGGTTAGGACTAAATAGTAGCATTCACTTCTAAATAGTAGTTTATATCCTAAATAAGTGACTATATAAAAGTGAGTTTTTTATGTAAGAATTTGTCTTAGATAGGAATTCCAACTAAATAAGGATTTGTTCCAAAAAGGAATTTATGCCTCTTTAGGATTGCTATGTTAGCCTATAAATAGGCACCTCCTTATAAGTTTTAGAATATCAGACAACTTTGAGAGAAATAAAAAGTAAGGGTTTTTTCCTTCGATTCTTTTAAGAACTAAAAAACTTATAAAGAAGTACCTCTTCTTGTGGCATTCAACTCGACTTATTACTCCTAATTCCTTTATTTTCTGAAGTGTGGCATACATATCCTTTTTAAATACCCTAGGTTCATGTTCCTTTGAACGTTGGGTCTGGGGTTTGTGTTATTACAATTTGATTTAGCTTTCCTAGATATCTTTCGATTCCTTGTGTGAGTTGTGTCCCTAAACCACATCTTTTGGGGGTTTTCCACATTAGTTGGTAGTAAAGCTTGAATCTAAATCAGGTTGGATCAACTATTTCTTCAACTTACTACCTTGTGATTTATTTATTTGTATTTAGTTTGCCTATTAAGAACATTGTCCATTCAAATTTGCTAATCTATCCATTTGCAACCCTTTTCACTGTGCTCATTTGTTTAAGATCATGAATATTAAAAAAATGTGCTAATTTCAATTCCAATTGTTATCTCTAAGTATTCTACTATTGTTTTGTGTTAAGCAAACAAAGAAAAAAAAAAAAGAGGAACAAAAGAAAAAAGCCATCAAATTTAAGTTATTAATAAAGTTCAATAGTTTGGTCATATTGGCCATAATAATAGTATAGTTTTCTTACTTAACTCTAATTTTGCCATCTATTTTCTTGTTATGTCATCCAAGTTTGTCCTCTAGGTTGAACCCCTTATCCTAATTTTTGTGAGTTTAGTTCATTAAATTCGTTTGCCTTAATATCCTTTTTCATTTTTTTGACTCCTTATTCTCCAATTTGTTTAATTCTATGTCATTTATCTTATTCTATTCAAAATCAATCCTCTTCATTTAGTTTGTTTAGTTCTTTAAAGAGCTGAAAGGGGAAATTTGAGTGGTAAAAGGCAAGAGTGCAAATTCATATTAAGAAAAAGCCATAAAAAGTGTAAATACGAGAGAGTGTGACACCTCTTCTTTTGAGTGAAACACTTGAGGGAGTGTTATATGAGGTATCCTAGTCATTTTGTGCAAAAATAATACTATGACTTCTATAGACAAAGGTGTAATTCAAGAGGGCATTAGTGATGTGTCCTTCATGATCAAAGCTATACAACAACAATTGGAGCGCATGAATACCAGATTTGATGATATGAGGGAGAGGATAAAGGAGCAAGCTAATACAATGGTAGAGTTGCAATGAAGGCATGGGGAATATTAGGCTCCTAAAGCAATAAGGCAATTGAGACGTGCCTATGACCATGAAGATGATGAATTTGACAATCAAACTACTATGGTTAGAATTACCAACAATAGAAGGGATCAAAGAGATTTTGGGAGGCAAGACACCTATGACCATGATTTTGGCAATATTAAAATGACAATTCCTTCATTCCAAGGTAAGATTGATCCTAATGCATATCTAGAATGGGATAAGAAGTTTAAATTGGTTTTTGACTATGACAACTATTCCAAAGAGAAAAAGGTAATGCTTGTTGCCATAGAATTTACTAATTATACTATTATTTGGTGGGATTAACTTGTTTTGACTAGGAGAAGGAATCGTGAGTGGCCCATTGATACATGGGAGGAGATGAAGGCTATCATGAGGAGGAGGTTTGTCCCTAATCAATATTACAAGGAGTTGTAGCAAAGGTTGTAAGGGCTCACTCAAGGCACCAAAAGTGTGGAGGACTACCATAAAGGAGATGGAGATTGCCATGATTAGGGCGAATGTAGAAAAAGATAGAGAGGCAACCATGGCTTAATTTTTACAAGGGCTAAATAGAGACATAGCCAATGTGATTGAATTGCAACACTCTGTGAAATTAGAGGACATGGTGCACATGGCAATGAAAGTTGAAAGAAAACTTAAATGAAAGGGTTCCACATGGTTTAGGCAGAATTCAGGTTCTACCTCATCTTGGAAGCCAAATTGGAGTAAAATGGACGAGAATGCCAATTACAAGTCCAAAGCCAAGCTATCCAAGTGCTAGAATGAGGCAGGTGATTCTAACCCCCAATCAAATAGAAATAACAATGTTAAATGTTTTGAGTGTTTGGGCAGGGGTCACATTGCATCTCAATGTCCAAATAAGCATGCAATGATCATGAGAGGTAATGGTGATGTTGAAATTGCAAGTGAATTAAATGATGATTCTGTGCCATCATTAAAGGGTGAAAGTGATGGAGAGGAGTATCTGGTTAATGAAGTAGCTTTCATCACAAGGTGAGCATTGAATGCGTAAGTAAAGGAAGAAAATAAGGTACAATGAGATTACATCTTTAAGACGAGGTGTCTCATCAAAGATAAAGTATGTAGTATGATTATCTATGGTGGGAGTCACACTAATGTTGCTAGCACAACTATGGTTGAAAAGCTAAATTTACCTACTATAAAGCATCCTAAGCCATATAAGATTCAATGGTTGAATGAGAGTGGTGAAGTCAAGGTAAATAAGCAAGTACTCGTGTCATTTTCTATCAGAAGGTACTATAATAAAGTTTTATGTGATGTTATACGTATGCATGCGAGCCATATTCTATTAAGAAAGCCATGGCAGTTTGACAAGCAAGTTATGCATGATGACTTCAAGAATTAATATTCCTTTGTAATGAATGAAAAACCCATCACTCTTGTACCATTATCACCTTAACAAGCTTATGAGGATCAGTTAAGAATAAAAAATGAGTGTGAACAAAAAAGAGAGATTGAAAAAGAGAAAAGAGAGGAGAAAATGTGAGAACACAAAAGAGAGAGAGAGAAGAAGAAAATAGAAAGTTTCTACCTAAAAGAAAGTGATGTCAAAAGTGCATTTTATGCTAAATCGCCTAAGATCATACTTTTGCACAAAGAGGTTTATTTTAACACTAACAAGTTTGACCTATCTTTGCCTTGTGTTGTTATTTTCTTTTTTGCAAGAATTTGAAGATGTATTCCTTGATGATGTCCCAAATAGATTGCCACCTAAGAGAGAAATTAAGTATCAAATTGATTTTATCCCTGGTGCATCCATCTCAAACCACCCAACATATAGGAGTAATCCCAGAGGAGACAAAAGAGCTTTAAAGGCAGGTTAAGGAACTTATTTTGAAGAGATATGCAAGGGAAAGCATGAGTTCTTGTGCGGTTCTTGTCCTACTTATACCCAAGAAAGATGGAACTTGGAGGATGTGTGTTGACTATTAAGTGATCAACAAAATCATTGTAAAGTATTATTATCCCATAACTAGGTTAAATGACATGTTGGATGAATTGCATGGTTCATGTGTCTTTTATAAAATTGATTTGAAAAGTGGATATCACCAAATTAGGATGAGAGAGGGAGATAAGTGAAAAATAGCTTTCAAAACTAACTATGGTTTGTATGAATGACTTGTTATGTCATTTGGTCTCACTAATGCACCAAGCACTTTTATGTGACTAATGAATCATGTTTTGCATCCATTCATTGGTAAATTTGTGGTTATGTATTTTGATGATATTTTGGTTTACAATAAAAACCTAGAAAAGCATATTGATCATTTACGTTCTATTTTAATTATTTTATGTTTTGAGAAATTGTATGCTAACTTGAAGAAATGTTCCTTTTGTACTAATCAAATCACATTTCTTGGTTATATTTTGAGTGCTAAAGGTATTAAAGTTGACAAGGAAAAAGTTAGGGCAGTTTGTGATTGGACAACACTTAAGTCAATTAGTGATGTCCGTAGCTTTCATGGTTTGGCTAGTTTTTATAGATGCTTTCTTAAGGACTTTAGCACCATTAACTGAGGTTATCAAAAAGAACATGAGTTTTAGTGGGGTAGTGATCAAAACAAGACTTTTAATTGCATTAAGGAAAAATTAAGTTCTACGTCCTTACTTGCCTTACCTAACTTTGCAAAAACTTTTGAGATTAAGTGTGATGCTTCAAGGATTTGCATTGGAGCTATTTTGATGTAGGAAAGGCACCTAATTGCCTATTTTAGTGAAAAGCTAAGTGGAGCAAGTATCAATTATCCTACTTATGATAAAGAGATGTATGCATTGGTACAGACTTTGGAGACATGGCAACATTACCTTTGGCCCATGAAGTTTGTCATCCATACTAACCATGAATCCTTGAAGGGACAAGAAAAGTTGAACAAAAGACATGTCAAGTGGATCAAATTCATTAAGAACTTTCCCTACATAATCAAATATAAACAAGGTAAGCAAAATGTGGTAGTTGATGCATTATCTTAAAAGTATCCAAAATAAAAGCAATGGACTCAATTGTATAAAATACACTTTAATGGATGACTATTATAAACTGTAATCCCAAGATTCAATGTTGGGTCAAGTATATAAATCTAGAGCGTAATGGGCTAACTTCTTATTAGAGTCCATTACATTCCCTTTTATTTCATTAACATGTTTGTCTACTAAAGCTACATAAATCGTGCCAAACTGCATTGTCGTAATGGACACAATTAAAAAAATAACAATATTTAAATTCACTTGACTATTAACGAAGAATTTCTCCCTCTAAGACTTTAAAATTCTAAAAATTAAAATAATGCAATGTTTTTACTTTTTAAAGAATTTTGAATTCCATTGCATTTTCAATAGTGAGATAAACCTAATATTTGGATATGTTATTTCACCAAAATAAAAGCAATGGACTCAATTGTATAAAATACACTTTAGTGGATGACTATTATAAATTCCAATCCCAAGTTTCAATGTTGGGTCAACCAAATAACTCTACAACGTTGTGGGCTAAATTCATATAAGAGTCCATTGCATTCACTTTATTTAATTAACATGTTTGTATACTAAAATTATATAAATCATGTCACACTGCATTGTGATAATGGAGACAATTAAAAAAATTACAAAATTTAATTTCAGTTGAGTATTCACGAAGAATTTCTCCTTGTAAGACTTTAAAATTCTAAAGATTAAAACAATGCAATGTTTTTATTTTTTAAAAAATTCTTAATACCATTGCATTTTGAATGGTGAGACAAACGTAATATTTGAATTTGCTAATTGAACACAAATAAAAGTAATGGACTCAATTCTACAAAATACACTTTAGTGGATGACTATTATAAATTTGAATTCGAAGCTTCAATGTTGGGTCAACCATATAACTTTACTACGTAGTGGGCTAATGTCTTATTAGAGTCCATTGCATTGGCTTTTATTTAATTAACACATTTGTATAGTAAAATTATATAAATCATGTTAAATTGCATTGTGGTAATGAAGACAATTAAAAACAATTACAAAATTGAAATACACTTGAGTATTACTGAACAATTTCTCCTTATAAGACTTTAAAATTACAAAAATTAAAATAATGCAATGTTTTTATTTTTTAAATAATTTTAAATCCAATTGCATTTTCAATACTAAGATAAACCTAATATTTCAACATTTTAATTCACCAAAATAAAAGAAATGGACTCAATTGTATAAAATACACTTTGGTGGGTGACTATTATAAATTCTCATCCTAAGCTTCAATGTTGGGTCAAGCATATAACTCTAGAGCATTGTGAGCTAACTTCTTATTAGAGTCCATTGCATGTGCTTTTATTTAATTAACATGTTTGTATACTAAAATTATATACATCATGTCAAAAACATTGTGGTAATGTAAACAATTAAAAAAATTTCAAAATCTAAATTCACTAGATTATTAATGAAGAATTCTCCCTCTAAGACTTTAAAATTCTAAAAAATTAAAATAATGCAATGTTTTTACTTTTTAAAGAATTTTGAATTCCATTGCATTTCAATAGTGAGATAAACCTAATATTTGGATATGTTATTTCACCAAAATAAAAGCAATGGACTCAATTGTATAAAATACACTTTAGTGGATGACTATTATAAATTCCCATCCCAAGATTCAATGTTGGGTCAAGCATATAACTCTATAACGTTGTGGGGTAACTTCTTATTAGAGTCCATTGTATGTGCTTTTATTTAATTAATATGTTTGTATACTAAAATTATATAAATCATGTTAAATTACATTGTGGTAATGTAGACAATTAAAAAAATTTCAAAATTTAATTTCACTAGATTATGAACGAAGAATTTCCCCCTCTAAGACTTTAAAATTCTAAAAATTAAAAATAATGCAATGTTTTTACTTTTTAAAGAATTTTGAATTTCATTGCATTTTCACTGGTAAGATAAACCTAATATTTGGATATGTTATTTCACCAAATTAAAAGCAATGGACTCAATTGTATAAAATACACTTTAGTGGATGACTATTATATATTCCAATCTCAAGCTTCAATGTTGGGTCAACCAAATAACTCTACAACGTAGTGAGCTAACTTCTTATTAGAGTCCATTGCATTCACTTTTACTTAATTAACATGTTTGTATACTAAAATTATATAAATCATGTCACATTGCATTGTGATAATGGAGACAATTAAAAAAATTACACAATTTAATTTCAATTAAGTATTCACGAAGAATTTCTCCCTATAAGACTTTAAAATTCAAAACATTAAAACAATGCAATGTTTTTATTTTTTAAAAATTTCTTAATACCATTGCATTTTGAATGGTGAGACAAACATGATATTTGAATTTGTTAATTAAATACAAATAAAAGTAATGGACTCAATTTTACAAAATACACTTTAGTGGATGACTATTATAAATTCCAATCCCAAGCTTTAATCTTGGGTCAACCATATAACTCTACAACGTGGTGGGCTAACATCTTATTAGAATCCATTGCATTGGCTTTTATTTAATTAACACGTTTGTATACCAAAATTATATAAATCATGTCAAATTGCATTGTGGTAATGAAGACAATTAAAAGAATTACAAAATTGAAATGCACTTAAGTATTACTAAAGAATTTCTCCTGTAAGACTTTAAAATTACAAAAATTAAAATATTGCAATGTTTTTATTTTTTAAATAATTTTGAATCCAATTGCATTTTCAATAGTGAGATAAACCTAATATTTGAATATGTTGATTCACCAAAATAAAAGTAATGGACTCAATTGTATAAAATATACTTTGGTGGATGACTATTATAAATTCTCATCCCAACCTTCAATGTTTGGTCAAGCATATAACTCTACAGCGTTGTGGGCTAACTTCTTATTAAAGTCCACTGCATTGCCTTTTATTTCAATTAACATGTTTGTATACTAAAATTATATAAATCATGCCAAATTGCATTGTCGTGATGGAGACAATTAAAAAAATAACAAAATTAAATTCACTTGAGTATTAGCGAAGAATTTCTCCCTATAAGACTTTAAAAATTCCAAATTAAAATAATGCAATGCTTTTATTTTTTAAATAATTTTTAATACAATTGCATTTTCAATGGTGAGATAAATTTAATATTTGAATATGTTAATTAACAAAAGAAAAACAATGGACTAAAATGTATAAAATAAACTTTAGGGATGACAATGCTAAATTGCAACCTCAAGCTTCAATGTTGGTCCAGCATATAGCNAATTGGCTAAATTTTTATAAGAGTCCATTGCATTCACTTTATTTAATTAACATGTTTGTATACTAAAATTATATAAATCATGTCACACTGCATTGTGATAATGGAGACAATTAAAAAATTACAAAATTTAATTTCAGTTGAGTATTCACGAAGAATTTCTCCTTGTAAGACTTTAAAATTCTAAAGATTAAAACAATGCAATGTTTTTATTTTTTAAAAATTCTTAATACCATTGCATTTTGAATGGTGAGACAAACGTAATATTTGAATTTGCTAATTGAACACAAATAAAAGTAATGGACTCAATTCTACAAAATACACTTTAGTGGATGACTATTATAAATTTGAATTCGAAGCTTCAATGTTGGGTCAACCATATAACTTTACTACGTAGTGGGCTAATGTCTTATTAGAGTCCATTGCATTGGCTTTTATTTAATTAACACATTTGTATAGTAAAATTATATAAATCATGTTAAATTGCATTGTGGTAATGAAGACAATTAAAAACAATTACAAAATTGAAATACACTTGAGTATTACTGAACAATTTCTCCTTATAAGACTTTAAAATTACAAAAATTAAAATAATGCAATGTTTTTATTTTTTAAATAATTTTAAATCCAATTGCATTTTCAATACTAAGATAAACCTAATATTTCAACATTTTAATTCACCAAAATAAAAGAAATGGACTCAATTGTATAAAATACACTTTGGTGGGTGACTATTATAAATTCTCATCCTAAGCTTCAATGTTGGGTCAAGCATATAACTCTAGAGCATTGTGAGCTAACTTCTTATTAGAGTCCATTGCATGTGCTTTTATTTAATTAACATGTTTGTATACTAAAATTATATACATCATGTCAAATAACATTGTGGTAATGTAAACAATTAAAAAAATTTCAAAATCTAAATTCACTAGATTATTAATGAAGAATTTCTCCTTCTAAGACTTTAAAATTCTAAAAATTAAAATAATGCAATGTTTTTACTTTTTAAAGAATTTTGAATTCCATTGCATTTTCAGTAGTGAGATAAACCTAATATTTGGATATATTATTTCACCAAAATAAAAGCAATGGACTCAATTGTATAAAATACACTTTAGTGGATGACTATTATAAATTCCAATCCCAAGCTTCAATGTTGGGTCAACCAAATAACTCTATAACGTAGTGGACTAACTTCTTATTAGAGTCTATTGCATTCACTTTTATTTAATTAACGTGTTTGTATACTAAAATTATATAAGTCATGTCACATTCCATTGTGATAATAGAGACAATTAAAAAAATTACAAAATTTAATTTCAATTGAGTATTCATGAAGAATTTCTCCTTGTAAGACTTTAAAATTCTAAAAATTAAAACAATGCAATGTTTTTATTTTTTAAAAGTTTCTTAATACGATTGCATTTTGAATGGTGAGACAAATGTAATATTTGAATTTGCTAATTGAACACAAATAAAAGTAATGGACTCAATTCTACAAAATACACTTTAGTGGATGACTATTATAAATTCCAATCCCAAGCTTCAATCTTGGGTCAACCATTTAACTCTACAACGTAGTGGGTTAACATGTTATTAGAGTCCATTGCATTGGCTTTTATTTAATTAACACGTTTGTATACTAAAATTATATAAATATGTCAAATTGCATTATGGTAATGTAGACAATTAAAAAAATTTCAAAATTTAAATTCACTAGATTATTGACAAAGAATTTCTCCCTCTAAGACTTTAAAATTCTAAAAATTAAAATAATGCAATGTTTTTACTTTTTAAAGAATTTTGAATTCCATTGCATTCTCAATAGTTAGATAAACCTAATATTTGGATATGTTATTTCACCAAAATAAAAGCAATGAACTCAATTGTATAAAATACACTTTAGTGGATGACTATTATAAATTCTCATCCCAAGATTCAATGTTGGGTCAAGCATATAACTTTATAACGTTGTGGGGTAACTTCTCATTAGAGTCCATTGTATGTGCTTTTATTTAATTAATATGTTTGTATACTAAAATTATATAAATCATGTTAAATTACATTGTGATAATGCAGACAATTAAAAAAATTTCAAAATTTAATTTCACTAGATTATTAACGAAGAATTTCTCCCTCTAAGACTTTAAAATTCTAAAAATTAAAATAATGCAATGTTTTTACTTTTTAAAGAATTTTGAATTCCATTACATTTTCACTAGTAAGATAAATCTAATATTTGGATATGTTATTTCACCAAAATAAAAGCAATGGACTCAATTGTATAAAATACACTTTAGTGGATGACTATTATATATTCCAATCCTAAGCTTTAATGTTGGGTCAACCAAATAACTCTACAACGTAGTGGGCTAACTTCTTATTAGAGTCCATTGCATTCACTTTTACTTAATTAACATGTTTGTATACTAAAATTATATAAATCATGTCACATTGCATTGTGATAATGGAGACAATTAAAAAAATTACAAAATTTAGTTTCAATTGAGTATTCACGAAGAATTTCTCCCTATAAGATTTTAAAATTCTAAACATTAAAACAATGCAATGTTTTTATTTTTTAAAAATTTCTTAATACCATTGCATTTTGAATGGTGAGACAAATGTGATATTTGAATTTGTTAATTAAATACAAATAAAAGTAATGGACTCAATTCTACAAAATACACTTTAGTGGATGACTATTATAAATTCCAATCTCAAGCTTTAATCTTGGGTCAACCATATAACTCTACAACATGGTGGGCTAACATCTTATTAGAATCCATTGCATTGGCTTTTATTTAATTAACACATTTGTATACTAAAATTATATAAATCATGTCAAATTGCATTGTGGTAATGAAGACAATTAAAAAAATTACAAAATTAAATTGCACTTGAGTATTACCGAAGAATTTCTCTTGTAAGACTTTAAAATTACAAAAATTAAAATATTGCAATGTTTTTATTTTTTAAATAATTTTGAATCCAATTGCATTTTCAATAGTGAGATAAACCTAATATTTGAATATGTTGATTCACCAAAATAAAAGTAATGAACTCAATTGTATAAAATATACTTTGGTGGATGACTATTATAAATTCTCATCCCAACCTTCAATGTTTGGTCAAGCATATAACTCTACAGTGTTGTGGGCTAACTTCTTATTAAAGTCCATTGCATTGCCTTTTATTTCATTAGCATGTTTGTATACTAAAATTATATAAATCATGCCAAATTGGATTATCGTGATAAAGACAATTAAAAAAATAACAAAATTTAAATTCACTTGAGTATTAGCGAAGAATTTCTCCTTATAAGACTTTAAAATTCTCACAATTAAAATAATGCAATACTTTTATTTTTTAAATAATTTTTAATACAATTGCATTTTCAACGGTGAGATAAATTTAATATTTGAATATGTTAATTTAATGAAAGAAAAACAATGGACTAAAATGTATAAAATAAACTTTAGGGGATGACAATTCTAAATTGCGACCTCAAGTTTCAATGTTGGATCCAGCATATAGCTCTAGAGCACAGTGGACTAACTTCTTATTAGAGTCCATTGCATTTGCTTTTGTTTAATTAACATATTTATATACTATAATTATATAAATCATGTCAAATTGCATTGTGGTAATGGAAACAATTTAAAAAATTATAAAATTTAAATTCACTTTAGGATTAAGGAAGAATTTCTCCCTGTAAGACTTTAAAATTCTAACAATTAAAAGAATGCAAGATTTTTATTTTTTAAATAATTTTGAATTTAATTTCATTTTCAACAGTGAGATAAACCTAATATTTGAATATGTTAATTCACCAAAATAAAAGCAATGGACTCAATTGTATAAAATACACTTTGGTGGATGACTATTATAAATTCTCATCATGAGCTTCAATGTTGGGTCAAGCATATAATTCTACAACATTGTGGGCTAACTTCTTATTAGAGTCCATTGCATATGCTTTTATTTAATTAACATGTTTATATACTAATCTAGACAATTAAAAAATTTCAAAATTTAAATTCACTAGATTATTAACGAAGAATTTCTCCCTCTAAGACTTTAAAATTCTAAAAATTAAAGTAATGCAATGTTTTTACTTTTTAAAGAATTTTGAATTCCATTGCATTTTCAATAGTGAGATAAACCTAATATTTGGATATGTTATTTCACCAAAATAAAAGTAATGGACTCAATTGTATAAAATACACTTTAGTAGATGACTATTATAAATTCCAATCCCATTGCATTCACTTTTATTTAATTAACATGTTTGTATGCTAAAAGTATATAAATCATGTCAAATTGCATTGTAATAATGGAGACAATTAAAAAAATTACAAAATTTAATTTTAGCTGATTATTTAGTAAGAATTTCTCCCTGTAAGACTTAAAAATTCTAAAAATTAAAACAAAGCAATGTTTTTATTTTTTAAAAATTTCTTAATATCATTGCATTTTGAATGGTGAGACAAATGTAATATTTGAATTTGTTAATTGAACACAAATAAAAATAATGGACTCAATTCTACAAAACACACTTTAGTGGATGACTATTATAAATTCCAATCCTAAGCTTTAATGTTGGGTCAACCATATAACTTTACAACGTAATGGGCTAATGTCTTATTAGAGTTCATTGCATTGGCTTTTATTTAATTAACACATTTGTATACTAAAATTAATTAAATCATGTTAAATTGCATTGTGGTAATGAAGACAATTAAAAAAATTACAAAATTGAAATGCACTTGAGTATTATTGAAGAATTTCTCTCTGTAAGACTTTAAAATTACAAAAATTAAAATAATGCAATGTTTTTATTTTTTAAATAGTTTTGCATCCAATTGCATTTTCAATTGTGAGATAAACCTAATTTTTTAATATGTTAATTCACTAAAATAAAAGCAATGGACTCAATTGTATAAAATACACTTTGGTGGATGACTATTATAAATTCTCATCCTAAGCTTCAATATTGGGTCAACCATATAATTCTACAACATTGTGGGCTAACTTTTTATTAGAGTCCATTGCATGTGCTTTTATTTAATTAACATGTTTGTATACTAAAATTATATAAATCATGTCAAATTACATTATGGTAATGTAGACAATTAAAAAAATTTCAAAATTTAATTTCACTAGATTATTAACAAAGAATTTCTCCCTCTAAAACTTTAAAATTCTAAAAATTAAAATAATGCAATGTTTTTATTTTCTAAATAATTTTGAATTTCATTGCATTTTCAATGGCGAGATAAACCTAATACTTGAATATGTTAATTCACCAAAATAAAAGCAATGGACCAAAATGTATAAAATACACTTTAGCAAAAGACTATTATAAATTGCAATCTCAAATTTCAATGTTGGGTCCATCATATAGTTCTAAAGCGTAGTGAACTAACTTCTTATTAGGATCCATTGCATTTGCTTTTGTTTGATTAACATATTTGTATACTAAAATTATATAAATCATGTCAAATTGCATTGTGTAAATGAGGACAATTAAAAAAATTACAAAATTTAAATTCACTTGATTAATAACAAAGAATTTCTCCCTGTAACACTTTAAAATTCTAAGAATTAAAATAATGCAATGGTTTTATTTTTCTAAAAAAATTTGAATTCCTTTGCATTTTCAACAGCAAGATAAATTTAATATTTGAATATGTTAATTCACCAAAATAAAAGCAATGGGCTCAATTCTATAAAATAAATATTAGGGGTTGATTATGATAAATTCCAATCCCAAACTTCAATGTTGGGCCAAGCATATAACTTCAAAGCGTAATAGGCTAACTTCTTATTAGTGTCCATTGCATTTGTTGTTGTTTAATTAACATATTTGTATACTAAAATTATATAAACCATGTCAAATTGCATTGTGGAAATGGAGAAAATTAAAAAAATTACAAAATTTAAATTGACTTGAGTAATAATGAAAAATTTCTCCCTATAACACTTTAAAATTATAAAAATTAAAATAATGCAATGTTTTTATTTTTTAAATAATTTTGAATTCTTGTGCATTTTCAATGGTAAGAAAATTTTAATATTTGAATATGCTAATTTACAAAAATAAAAGCAATGCACAAAAATGTATAAAATAAACTTTAAGGGATGACTATTATAAATTGCAATTTCAAGTTTTAATGTTGGGTCCGACATATAGCTCTAGAGCGTAGTGGACTAACATCTTATTAGGGTCCATTGCATTTGCTATTTTTTGATTAACATATTTGTATACTAAAATTATATATCATTTCAAATTGTATTATGGAAATGGGGACAATTAAAAAAATTACAAAATTTAAATTCAATTGAGTAATAACGAAGAATTTCTCCCTGTAAGACATTCAAATTCTAACAATTAAAATAATGCAATGCTTTTATTTTTTAAATAATTTTTAAAGTAATTACATTTTCAATAGTGAGATAAACCTAATATTTGAATATGTTAATTCACCAAAATAAATGAAATGGACTCAATTCTATAAAATACACTTCAGTGGATGACTATTATAAATTTCCATCCCAAGCTTCATTGTTCGGTCAAGCATATAAGTCTAGAGCATAATGGGCCAACTTTATATTAAAGTTCGTTGCATTTGCTTTAATTTCATTAACACGTTTGTATACAAAAATTATATAATTTGTGCCAAATTGCATTGTGATATTGGAGACAATTAAAAAAATAACAACATTTAAATTCACTTCAGTATTAACGAAGAATTTCTCTCTCTAGGACTTTAAAATTATAAAAATTAAAATAATACAATGTTCTTATTTTTTAAATAATTTTGAATTCCATTGCATTTTCAATGATGAGATAAATTTAATATTTAAATATGTTAATTCACCAAAATAAAATCAATGGACTCAATTTTATAAAATAAACATTAGGGGTTGACAATGATAAATTCCATTCCCAAACTTCAATGTTGGGCCAAGCATATAGCTTTAAAGCGTAATAGGCTAACTTCTTATTAGTGTCCATTGCATTTGCTTTTGTTTAATTAACATATTTGTATACTAAACTTATATAAACCATGTCAAATTGCATTGTGGAAATGGGGACAATTAAAAAAATTACAAAATTTAAATTAACTTGAGTAATAACAAAGAATTTCTCCATGTAACACTTTAAAATTATAAAAATTAAAATAATGCAATGTTTTTATTTTTTAAATAATTTTGAATTCCATTTCATTTTCAACGGTGAGATAAATTTAATATTTGAATATGCTAATTTACGAAAATAAATGCAATGCATGAAAATGTATAAAATAAACTTTAAGGGATGATTATTATAAATTGCAATCTCAAGCTTCAATATTGGGTCCAGCATATAGCACTAGAGCGTAGTGGACTAACTTCTTATTAGGGTCCGTTGCATTTGCCATTGTTTGATTAACATATTTGTCTACTAAAATTATATACATCATGTCAAATTATATTATGGAAATAAGGACAATTAAAAAAATTACAAAATTTAAATTCAATTGAGTAATAACGAAGAATTTCTCCATGTAAGACATTTAAATTCTAACAATTAAAATAATGTAATGCTTTTATTTTTTAAATAATTGTTAAAGCAATTGCATTTTCAATAGTGAGATAAACCTAATATTTGAATATGTTAATTCACGAAAATAAAAGCGATGAACTCAATTCTATAAAATACACTTTAGTGGATGACTATTATAAACTCCCACCCAAGCTTCATTGTTCGGTCAAGCATATAACTCTGGAGCATAATGGGCCAACTTTGTATTAGATTCCATTGCATTCACTTTAATTGCATTAACATGTTTGTATACAAAAATTATATAAATCGTGTGAAATTGCATTGTGATAATGGAGACAATTAAAAAAATAACAAAATTTAAATTCACTTGAGTATTAACGAAGAATTTCTCCCTCTAAAATTTTAAAATTGTAAAAATTAAAATAATGCAATGGACAAAAATGTATTAATTTACCAAAATAAAAGCAATGGACAAAAATGTATAAAATAAACCTTAAGGGATGACTATTATAAATTGCAATCTCAAGCTTCAATGTTGGGTCTGGCATATAACTCTAGAATGTAGTGGACTAACTTCTTATTAGGGTGCATTGCATTCGCTTTTGTTTGATTAACATATTTGTATACTAAAATTATATAAATCATGTCAAATTGCATTGTGTAAATGGGGACAATTAAAAAAATTACAAAACTTAAATTCACTTGAATAATAACAAAGAATTTCTCCCAATAACACTTTAAAATTCTAAGAATTAAAATAATTCAGAGTTTTTATTTTTTAAATAATTTTGAATTTGATTGCATTTTCAACGGTGAGATAAATTTAATATTTGAATATGTTAATTCACCAAAATAAAGACAATGGACTCAATTCTATAAAATAAACTTTAGGGGATGACTATGATAAATTCCAATCCCAAGCCCTAATGTTGGGTCAAGTATATAGCTCTAGAGCGTAATGGGCTAACTTCTTGATAGAGTCTATTACATTCGCTTTTCTTTCATTAACAAGTTTGTATACTCAAATTATATAAATCATGTGAAATTACATTGTGGTAATAGAGACAATTAAAAAAATTTCAAAATTTCAATTCACTTGAGTATTAATGAAAAATTTCTCCCTCTAAGACTTTAAAGTTCTAAAAATTAAAATAATGCAATGTTTTTACTTTTTAAGGAATTTTGGATTTCATTGCATTTTCAACGATGAGATAAACCTAATATTTGGATATGTTATTTCACCAAAATAAAAGCAATGGACTCAATTGTATAAAATACACTTTAGTTGATGACTATTATAAATTGCAATCCCAAGTTTCAATCTTGGGTCAAGCATATAACTCTATAGCGTAATGGGTTAACTTCGTATTGGTGTCAATTGCATTCCTTTTTATTTGATTAACATGTTTGTATGCGAAAATTATATAAAACATGCCAAATTGCATTGTGGTAATGGAAACAATTAAAAAAATAATAAAATTTAAATTCACTTAAGTATTAACAAAAGATTTCTCCCTCTAAAACTTTCAAATTTTAAAAATTAAAATAGTGCAATGTTTATATTTTTTAAGAAATTTTGAATTCCATTGTATTTTCAACTATAAGATGAATTTAATATTTGAATATGTTAATTTACTAAAATAAAAGCAATGAACTAAAATGTATAAAAGAAAGTTTAAGGGATGATCGTTACAAATTGCAATCTTAAGTTTCAATGTTGGGTCCAACATATATCTCTATATCATAGTGGACTAATTTCTTAATAGATTTCATTGCATTCGCTTTTGTTTCATTACCATTTTTGTATACTAAAATTATGTAAATCATGTCAAATAGCATTGTGTAAATGGGGACAATTAAAAAAATTACAAAATTTAAATTCACTTGAGTAATAACAAAGAATTTCTCTCTATAACACTCTAAAATTCTAAGAATTAAAATAATGCAATGTTTTTATTTTTTAAATAATTTGAATTCCATTGCGTTTTCAACGGCAAGATAAATTTAATATTTGATATGTTAATACACCAAAATAAAAGCAATGGACTCAATTATATAAAATAAACTTTAGGGGATGACTATGATAAATTCCAATCCCAAGTTTCAATGTTGGGCCAAGCATATAGCTCTAAAGTGTAATGGGTTAACTTCTTATTAGTGTCCATTGCATTCACTTTTGTTTAATTAACATATTTGTATACTAAACTTATATAAACCATGTCAAATTGCATTATGGAAATGGGGACAATTAAAAAAATTACAAAATTTAAATTCACTTCAGTAATAACAAAGAATTTCTCCCTGTAACACTTTAAAATTATTAAAATTAAAATAATGCAATGTTTTTATTGTTTAAATAATTTTGAATTTCATTGCATCTTCAATGGTGAGATAAATTTAATATTTGAATATGTTAATTTACCAAAAGAAAAGTAATTGACTAAAATGTATAAAATAAATTTTAGGGGATAGTAGGTATAAATTGTAATCTCAAACTTCAATGTTGGGTCTAGCATACAGCTCTATAGCGTAGTGAACTAACTTCTTATTAGAGTCTATTGCATTCGTTTTTGTTTAATTAACATTTTTGTATACTAAAATTATATAAATCATGTCATATTGCATTGTGTAAATGGGAACAATTAAAAAAATTACAAAATTTAAATTCACTTGAGTAATAACGAAGAATTTCTCCCTGTAACACTTTAAAATTCTAAGAATTAAAATAATGTTGAGTTTTTATTTTTTAAATAATTTTGAATTCCATTGTGTTTTCAACAGTGAGATAAATTTAATATTTGAATATATTAATTCACCAAAATAAAAACAATGGACTCAATTTTATAAAATAAACTTTAGGGGATGACTATGATAAATTCCAATCCCAAGTTTCAATGTT
The DNA here is from genome assembly GCA_020883675.1 of Bruguiera gymnorhiza. NCBI lineage: Eukaryota > Viridiplantae > Streptophyta > Magnoliopsida > Malpighiales > Rhizophoraceae > Bruguiera > Bruguiera gymnorhiza. Next base: position 105,339 of record JAIRCJ010000227.1, read on the forward strand.
GGGTCAAGTATATAGCTCTATAGCGTAATGGACTAACTTCTTGATAGAGTCTATTGCATTCGCTTTTCTTTAATTAACATGTTTATATACGAAAATTATATAAATCGTGCCAAATTTCATTATGGTAATGGAAACAATTAAAAAAATAACAAAATTTAAATTCACTTGAGTATTAACGAAGAATTTCTCCTTGTAAAACATTAAAATTCTAAAAATTAAAATAATGTAAAGTTTTTATTTTTCAAAGAATTTTGAATTCCATTGCATTTTCAATAATGAGATATATTTAATATTTGAATATATTAATTCCCCAAAATAAGAGCAATGGACACAATTCAATAAAATAAACATTAGGAGATGACTTTGATAAATTCCAATTCCAAGCTTCAATGTTATGACAAGCATATAGCTTTAAAGCGTAATGAGCTAACTTTTTATTAGTGTCTATTACATTTGTTGTTGTTTAATTAACATATTTGTATACTAAATTATATAAACCATGTCAAATTGCATTGTGGAAATAGGGACAATTAAAAAAATTACAAAATTTAAATTCACTTGAGTAATAACGAAGAATTTCTGCCTATAGGACTTTAAAACTATAAAAATTAAAATAATGAAATGTTTTTGTTTTTTAAATAATTTTGAATTCCATTGCATTTTCAACGGTGAGATAAATTTAATATTTGAATATGTTAATTTAACAAAATAAAAGCAATGGACGAAAATGTATAAAATGAACTTTAAGGGATGACTATTATAAATTGCAATCTTAAACTTCAATGTTGGGTCTGACATATAGCTCTAAAGCGTAGTGGACTAACTTCTTATTAGGGTCCATTGCATTTGTTATTATTTCATTAGCATATTTATATACTAAAATTATATAAATCATGTCAAATTGTATTGTGGAAATAGGGCCAATTAAAAAAATTACAAAATTTAAATTCACTTGAGTAATAACGAAGAATTTCTCCCTGTAAGACATTAAAATTCTAACAATTAAAATAAAGCAATGATTTTATTTTTTAAATAATTTTTAAAGTAATTGCATTTTTAATAGTGAGATAAACTTAATATTTAAATATGTTAATTCACCAAAATATAAGCAATAGACTCAATTTTATAAAATACACTTTAGTAGATGATTATTATAAATTCTCATCCCAAGTTTCATTGTTCGATCAAGCATATAACTCTAGAGCGTAATGGGCTAATTTCGTATTAGAATCCATTGCATTCGCTCTTATTTCATTAACATGTTTGTATACACAAATTTTATAAATGGTGCCAAATTGCAATATGGTAATGGGGAAAATTAAAAAAATAACAAAATTTAAATTTACTTAAGTATTAACGAAGAATTTCTCCCTCAAAAACTTTAAAATGATAAAAATTAAAGAAATGCAAAGTTTTTATTTTTAAAATAATTTTGAATTCCAATGCAATTTCAACAGTGAGATAAATTTAATATTTGAATATGTTAATTTACCAAAATAAAAGCAATGGACTAAAATGTATGAAATAAACTTTAGGGGATGACTATTATAAATTGCAATCTCAAACTTTAATATTGAGTCCAGCATAAAGCTCTAGAGCGTAGTGGACTAACTTCTTATTAGGATCCATTTCATTCACTTTGTTTAATTAACATATTTGTCTAGTAAAATTATATATATCATGTCAAATAGCATTGTGTAAATGGGGACAATTAAAAAAATTACAACATTTAAATTCGCTTGAGTAATAATGAAGAATATCTACCTTTGACACTTTAAAATTCTAAGAATTAAAATAAAGCAATGTTTTTATTTTTTAATAATTTTGAATTCCATGGTATTTTCAATGGTGAGATCAATTTAATATTTGAATATGTTAATTCACCAAAATAAATTGTGTGAAATTACATTGTGGTAATAGAGACAATTAAAAAAAATTCAAAATTTAAATTCACTTGAGCATTAATGAAGAATTTCCTGCTCTAAGACTTTAAAATTCTAAAAATTAAAATAATGTAATGTTTTTACTTTTTAAAGAATTTTGAATTCCATTGCATTCTCAACGATGAGATAAACCTAATATTTGGATATGTTATTTCACCAAAATAAAAGCAATAGACTTAATTGTATAAAATACACTTTAGTGGATGACTATCATAAATTACAATCCCAAGTCTCAATGTTGGGCCAAGCATATAACTCTAGAGTGTAATGGGCTTACTTCATATTAGTGTCCATTGCATTCCCTTTTATTTGATTAACATGTTTGTATACGAAAATTATATAAAACGTGCCAAATTGCATTGTGGTAATGGAAACAATTAAAAAAATAACAAAATTTAAATTCACTTAAGTATTAATGAAAAATTTCTCCCTCTAAAACATTCAAATTATAAAAATTAAAATAGTGCAATGTTTATATTTTTTAAGTAATTTTGAATTCCATTGCATTTTCAACTGTGAGATGAATTTAATATTTAAATATGTTAATTTACTAAAATAAAAGCAATGAACTAAAATGTATAAAAGAAAGTTTAAGGGATGATCGTTATAAATTGCAATCTCAAGCTTCAATGTTAGGTACAACATATATCACTATAACATAGTTAACTAACTTCTTAATAGATTCCATTGCATTCACTTTTCTTTAATTACCATTTTTGTATACTAAAATTATGTAAATCATGTCAAATAGCATTGCGTAAATGGGGACAATTAAAAAAATTACAAAATTTAAATTCACTTGAGTAATAACAACAAATTTCTCCTTGTAACAATCTAAAATTCTAAGAATTAAAATAATGCAATTTTTTTATTTTTTAAATAATTTGAATTCCATTGCATCTTCAATGGTGAGATAAATTTAATATTTGAATATGTTAATACACCAAAATAAAAGTAATGGACTCAATTCTATAAAATAAACTTTAGGGGATTACTATGATAAATTCCAATCATAAGCTTCAATGTTAGGCCAACCATATAGCTCTAAAGCATAATGGACAAACTTCTTATTATTGTTCATTGCATTCGTTTTTTTTTAATTAATATATTTGTATACTAAAATTATATAAACCATGTCAAACTGCATTGTGGAAATAGGGACAATTAAAAAAATTACAAAATTTAAATTCACTTGAGTAATAACGAAGAATTTCTCCCTATAACACTTTAAAATTATAAAAATTAAAATAATGCAATGTTTTTATTATTTAAATAATTTTGAATTCCACTGCATTTTCAACGGTGAGATAAATTTAATATTTAAATATGTTAATTTACCAAAATAAAAGCAATGGACTAAAATGTATAAAATAAACTTTAGGGGATGATGATTATAAATTGTAATCTCAACCTTCAATGTTGGGTCTAGCATATAGCTCTAGAGCATAGTGGACTAATTTCTTATTAGAGTCCATTGCATTTATTTTTGTTTAATTAACTTTTTTGTATACTAAAATTATATAAATCATGTCAAATTGCATTGTGTAAATGGGGACAATTAAAAAAATTAAAATATTTAAATTCACTTGAGTAATAATAAAGAATTTCTTCTCATTACGCTTTAAAATTTTAAGAATTAAAATAATGCAATGTTTTTATTTTTTAAATAATTTTGAAAGCAATTGTCTTTTCAATAGTGAGATAAACCTAATATTTGAATATGTTAATTCACCAAAATAAAAGAAATTGACGTAATCCTATAAAATAAACTTTAGGGGATGACTATGATAAATTCCAATCGCAAGTTTCAATATTGGGTCAAGCATATAACTCTAGAGCATAATGGGCTAACTTCTTATTAGAGTCCATTGTTAGAGTCCATTGTATTTGCTTTTATTTAATTAACATGTTTGAATAGTAACATTATATAAATCATGTGAAATTACATTGTGGTAATAGAGACAATTAAAAAAATTTCAAAATTTCAATTCACTTGATTATTAACCAAGAATTTCTCCCTCAAAGATTTTAAAATTCTAAAAATTAAAATAATGCAATGTTTTTACTTTTTTAAGAATTTTGAATTCCATTGCATTTTCAACGATGAGATAAACCTAATATTTGAATGTATTATTTCACCAAAATAAAAGCAATGGACTCAATTGTATGAAATACAATTTAGTGGATGACTATTATAAATTGCAATCCCAAACTTCAATGTTCGGTCAAGCATATAACTCTAGAGCGTAATGGGGTAACTTCTTATTAGAGTTAATTGCATTCCTTTTTATTTGATTAACATGTTTGTATACTAAAACTATAAGAATCATGCCAAATTGCTTTGTGGTAATGGAGACAATTAAAAAAATAACAAAATTTACATTCACTTGAGTATTAATGAAGAATTTCTCCCTCTAAAACTTTAAAATTATAAAAATTAAAATATATGCAATGGTTTTATTCTTTAAATAATTTTGAATTCCATTGCACTTTCAACGGTGAGATAAATTTAATATTTGAATATGTTAATTTAGCAAAATAAAAGCAATGGACTAAAATGTATAAAATAAACTTTAGGGAATGACTATTATAAATTGCAATTTCAAGTTTAAATATTGGGTCCAGGATATAGCTCAAGAGTTTAGTAGACTAACTTCTTTTTAGAGTTCTTTGCTTTCGCTTTTGTTTAATTAACATTTTTGTATACTAAAATTATATAAATCATGTTAAATTGCATTTTGTAAATGGGGACAATTAAAAAAATTACAAAATTTAAATTCACTTGAGTAATAACGAAGAATTTCTCCTTGTAACACTTTAAAATTCTAAGAATTAAAATAATGCAATGTTTTTTTTTTAAATAATTTTGAAAGCAATTGCATTTTATATAGTGAGATAAACCTACTATTTGAATATGTTAATTCACCAAAATAAAAGCAATCTACACAATTCTATAAAATAAACTTTAGGGGATGACTATGATAAATTCTAATCCTAGGTTCAAATGTTGGGTGAACCATCTAGTTATAGAGCGTAATGGGCTAACTTCTTATTTGTGTCCATTGCATTCGCTTTTGTTTAATTAACATAATTGTATACTAAAATTATATAAACCATGTCAAATTGCATTGTGCAAATGAAGACAATTAAAAAAATTACAAAATTTAAATTCAATTGAGTAATAACGAAGAATTTCTCCCTGTCAAACTTTAAAATTATAAATAATGCAATGTTTTTATTTTCTAAATAATTTTGAATTCCATTACATTTTCAACTGTGAGATCAATTTAATATTTGAATATGTTAATTTCCCAAAATAAAAGCAATGGACAAAAATGTATAAAATAAACTTTAAGGGATGACTATTATAAATTGCAATCTCAAGTTTCAATGTTAGGTACAACATATAGTTCTAGAGCGTAGTGGACTAACTTTTTATTAGAGTCCATTGCATTCGCTTTTGTTTAATTATCATATTTGTATACTAAAATTATATAAATCATGTCAAATTGCATTGTGAAAATGAGGACAATTAGGGAATTACAAAATTTAAATTCACTTGAGTAATAACGAAGAATTTCTCCCTGTAAGACTTTAAAATTTTAAGAATTAAAATAATGCAATGTTTTTATTTTTTAAATAATTTCTAAAGAAATTGCATTTTCAATAGTGAGATAAACTTAATATTTGAATATGTTAATTCACCAAAATAAAAGCAATGGACTTAATTCTATAAATTACACTTTAGTGGATGACTATTATAAATTCCCATCCCGAGCTTCAATGTTGGGTCAAACATATAACTCTACAACGTAGTTGGCTAACTTCTTATTAGAGTCCATTGCATTCGCTTTTATTTAATTAACATGTTTCTATACTAAAATTGTATAAATCATGTGAAATTACATTGTGGTAATAGAGACAATTAAAAAAATTTCAAAATTTAAATTCGCTTGATTTTTAACCAAGAATTTCTCTCTCTAAGATTTTAAAATTCTAAAAATTAAAATAATGCAATGTTTTTACTTTTTTAAAGAATTTTGAATTTCATTGCATTTTCAACGATGAGATAAAACTAATATTTCAATTATATTATTTCACCAAAATAAAAGCAATGAACTCAATTATATAAAATACACTTTAGTGGATGACTATTATAAATTGCAATCCCAAGTTTCAATATTAGGTCAAGCATATAATTCTGGAGCATAATGGCCGAACTTCTTATTAGAGTTAATTGTAGTCCCTTTTTTTTGTTTCACATGTTTGTATACTTAAATTATATAAATCGTGCCAAATTGCATTATGGTAATGGAGACAATTAAAAAAAATATCAAAATTGAAATTCACTTGAATATTAATGAAGAATTTCTCCCTCTAAAATTTTAAAATTATAAAAATTAAAATAATGCAATGTTTTTATTTTTTAAATAATTTTGAATTTCATTTCATTTTCAATGGTAAGATAAATTTAATATTTGAATATGTTAATTTACCAAAATAAAAGCAATGGACTAAAATGTATAAAATAAACTTTAGGAGATGACTATTATAACTTACAATCTTAAGCATCAATGTTGGGTCCAACATATAACTCTAGAATGTAATGGGCTAACTTCGTATTAAAGTCCACTGCATTCCCTTTTATTTCATTAACATGTTTGTATACGAAAATTATATAAATTGCGCCAAATTGCATTGTGGTAATGGAGATAATTAAAAAAAAAATAACAAAATTTAAATTCACTTGAGTATTAAAGAAGAATTTCTCCCTCTAAAACTTTAAAATTATAAAAATTAAAATAATGTAATGTTTTTATTTTTTTCAGTAATTTTGAATTTCATTGCATTTTCAACGGTGAGATAAATTTAATATTTGAATATGTTAATTTACCAAAATAAAAGCAATGAACTAAAATGTATAAAATAAACTTTAGGGGTTGACTATTATAAATTGCAATGTCAAGCTTTAATGTTGGCTCTAGCATATAGCTCTAGAGCGTTGTGGACTAACTTCTTATTAGAGTCCATTGCATTCGCTTTTCTTTAATTAACATGTTTGTATACTAAAATTATATAAATCATGTGAAATTACATTGTGGTAAGAGAGACAATTAAAAAAATTTCAAAATTTAAATTCACTTGATTATTAACGAAGAATTTATCCCTCTAAAACTTTAAAATTCTAAAAATTAAAATAATGCATTGTTTTTACTTTTTAAGAATTTTGAATTCCATTGCCCTTTCAATGATGAGATAAACCTAATCTTTGGATATGTTATTTCACCAAAATAAAAGCAATAGACCCAACTGTATAAAATATACTTTAGTGGATGACTATTATAAATTGCAATCTTAAGCTTCAATGTTGGGTCAAACATATAACTTTAGAGCGTAACGGGCTAACTAACTTCGTATTAGAGTCCATTGCATTCACGTTTATTCAATTAACATCTTTGTATACGAAAATTATATAAATCATGTCAAATTGCATTGTGGTAAGGGAGACAATTAAAATAACAAAATTTAAATTCACTTGAGTATTAACGAAGAATTTCTCCCTTTAAAACTTTAAAATTATAAAAATTAAAACAACACAATGTTTTTATTTATTAAATAATTTTGAATTCCATTGCATTTTCAACGGTGAGATAAATTTAATATTTGAATATACTAATTTACCAAAATAAAAGCAATGGATTAAAATGTATAAAATAAACTTTAGGGGATGACTATTATAAATTGCTATCTCAAGCTTCAATATTGGCTCCAACATATAACTTTAGAGCATAATGGACTAACTTTTTATTAGAGTACATTGCATTCACTTTTGTTTAATTAACATATTTGTATTGTAAAATTATATATATCTTGTCAAATTGCATTGTGTAAATGGGGAGAATTAAAAAAATTACAAAATTTAAATTCACTTAAGTAATAACGAAGAATTTCTCCCTGTAACACTTTAAAATTCTAAGAATTAAAATAATGCAATGTTTTTATTTTTAAATAATTTTGATTTCCATTGCATTTTCAATGGTGAGATAAATTTAATATTTGAATGTGTTAATTCACAAAAAAAAAAAAGTGATGGACTTAATTCTAAAAAATAAACTTTATGGGACATGTTATTTCAGCAAAATAAAAGCAATGGACTCAATTGTATAAAATACACTTTAGTGGATGACTATTATAAATTGCAATTTCAAGTTTTAATGTTGGGTCAAACATATAACTCTAGAGCATAAGGGGCTAACTTCGTATTAGAGTCCATTGCATTCACTTTTATTCAATTAATATGTTTGTATACGAAAATTATATAATACATGCCAAATTGCATTGTGATAATGAAGACAATTAAAAAAAATAAGAAAATTTAAATTCACTTGAGTAATAACGAAGAATTTTTCCCTATAACACTTTAAAATTCTAAGAATTAAAATAGTGCAAAGTTTTTATTTTTTAAATAATTTTGAATTCCATTGCATTTTCAACGGTGAGATAAATTCAATATTTGAGTGTCTTAATTCACCAAAAAAAAAAAAACAATGGACTCAATTCTATAAAATAAACTTTAGAGGATGACTATGATAAATTCCAATCCCAAGTTTCAATGTTGGGCCAAATATATAGCACGAGAGCGTAATGGGCTAACTTTTTATTAAAGTCTATTGCATTCGTTTTTCTTTAATTAACATGTTTCTATACTAAAATTATATAAATCATGTGAAATTACATTGTGGTAATAGTGACAATTAAAAAAATTTCAAAATTTAAATTAACTTGATTATTAACGAAGAATTTCTTCTTCTAAGACTTTAAAATTCTAAAAATTATAATAATGCATTGTTTTTACTTTTTAAGGAATTTTGAATTCCATTGCATTTTCAACAGTGAGATAAATTTAATAGTTGAATATGTTAATTTACCAAAATAAGAGCAATTGACTAAAATGTATAAAATAAACTTTAGGGGATGACTATTATAAATTGCAATCTCAAGCTTCAATGTTGGGTCTAGCATATAACTCTAGAGCGTAATGAGCTAACTTCGTATTAAAGTCCATTGCATTCCCTTTTATTTCATTAACATGTTTGTATACGAAAATTATATAAATCGTGCCAAATTGCATTGTGGTAATGGAGATAATTAAAAAAATAACAAAATTTAAATTCACTTGAGTATTAAAGAAGAATTTATCCCTCTAAAACTTTAAAATTATAAAAATTAAAATAATGCAATGTTTTTATGTTTTCAATAATTTTGAATTCCATTGCATTTTCAACGATGAGATAAATTTAATATTTGAATATGTTAATTTACCAAAATAAAAGCAATGGACTAAAATGTAAAACATAAACTTTAGGGGATGACTATTATAAATTGCAATCTCAAACATCAATGTAGGCTCCAATATATAGCTTTAGAGTCCATTGTATTCTTTTTTATTTAATTAACATATTTGTATTGTAAAATCATATATATCATGTCAACTTCCATTGTGTAAATGGGAACAATTAAAAGAATTACAAAATTTAAATTCACTTAAGTAATAACGAAAAATTTCTCCCCGTAACACTTTAAAATTCTAAGAATTAAAATAATGCAATTTTTTTATTTTTTAAATAATTTTTATTCTCATTGCATTTTCAACAATAAGATAAATTTAATATTTGAATGTGTTAATTCACCAAAATAAAAGCAATGAACTCAATTGTATAAAATAAACTTTAGGGGATAACTATGACAAATTCCAATCCCAAGCTTTAATGTTGACCAAATATATAGCATGAGAGCGTAATGAGCTAACTTCTTATTAGAGTTCATTGCATTCGCGTTTCTTTAATTAACATGTTTTTATACTAAAATTATATAAATCATGTGAAATTACATTGTGGTAATAGGGACAATTAAAAAATTTTCAAAATTTACTTGATTATTAACAAAGAATTTCTCCCTCTAAGATTTTAAAATTCTAAAAATTAAAATAATGTGTTGTTTTTACTTTTTAAGGAATTTCGAATTCCATTGGATTTTCAATGGTGAGAAAAATTTAATATTTGAATATGTTAATTTACCAAAATAAGAGCAATGGACTAAAATGTATAAATAAACTTTAAGGAATGAATGTTATAAATTGCAATCTCAAATTTCAATGTTAGCTCCAACATATAACTCTAGAGCGTAGTGGACTAACTTCTTATTAGAGTCCATTGCATTTGCTTTTGTTTAATTAACATATTTGTATTGTAAAATTATATATATCATGTCAAATTGCATTATGTAAATGGGGGCAATCAAAAAAATTACAAAATTTAAATTCACTTGAGTTATAATGAAGAATTTCTCCCCGTAACACTTTAAAATTCTAAGAATTAAAATAATGCAATGTTTTTATTTTTTAAATAATTTTGATTTCCATTGCATTTTCAACGGTGAGATAAATTTAATATTTGAATGTGTTAATTTACCAAAATAAAAGCAATGGACTCAATTCTATAAAATAAACTTTAGGGGATGACTATGATAATTTCCAATTCAAGCTTCAATGTTCGGTCAAACATATAACACTAGAGCGTAATGGGCTAAATTCTTATTAGAGTCTATTTCATTCACTTTTCTTTAATTAGCATGTTTGTATACTAAAATTATATAAATCATGTGAAATTACATTGTGGTAGGAGAGACAATTAAAAAAATTTCAAAATTTAAATTCACTTGATTATTAGCGAAGAATTTCTCTCTCTAAAACTTTAAAATTCTAAAAATTAAAATAATGCATTGTTTTTAATTTTTAAGAATTTTGAATTCCATTGCATTTTTAATGATGAGATAAACCTAATATTTGGATATGTTATTTCACCAAAATAAAAGCAATGGACCCAATTGTATAAAATACACTTTAGTGGATGACTATTATAAATTGTAATCTCAAGTTTCAATATTGGGTCAAACATATAACTCTATAGCATAATGGGCTAACTTTGTATTGGAGTCCATTGCATTCCTTTTTATTTCATTAACATGTTTGTATATGAAAATTATATAAATCATACCAAATTGCATTGTGGTAATGGAGACAAATAAAAAAATAACAAAATTTAAATTCATTTGAGTATTAACGAAGAATTTCTTCCTTTAAAACTTTAAAATTATAAAAATTAAAATAATGCAATGTTTTTATTTTTTAAATAATTTTGATTTCCATTGCATTTTCAACGGTGAGATAAATTAATATTTGAATGTGTTGATTCACCAAAATAAAAGTAATAGACTCAATTCTAGAAAATAAACTTTAAGGGATGACTATTATAAATTGGAATCTCAAGTTTTAATGTTGGGTCTAGCATACAACTTTAGAGTGTAATGGGCTAACTTCATATTAGAGTCCATTGCATTCCCTTTTATTTTACCAACATGTTTGTATACAAAAATTATATAAATCATGCCAAATTGCTTTGTGGTAATGGATATTATTAAAAAAATAACAAAATTCAAATTCACTTGAGTATTAAAGAAGAATTTCTCCCTCTAAAACTTTAAAATTATAAAAATAAAAATAATGCAATGTTTTTATTTTTTAAATAATTTTGAATTCTATTGCATTTTCAATGGTGAGATAAGTTTAATATTTGAATATGTTAATTTACCAAAATAAAAGTAATGGACTAAAATGTATAAAATAAACTTTAAGGGATGACTATTATAAATTGCAATCTCAAACTTCAATGTCAGCTCCAGCATATAGCTTTAGAGCGTAGTAGACTAACTTCTTATTATAGTCCATTGCATTTGCTTTTGTTTAATTAACATATTTGTATTGTAAAATTATATATATCATGTCAAATTGCATTGTATAAATGGGGACAATTAAAAAAATTACAAAATTTAAATTCACTTGAGTAATAACAAATAATTTCTCCCCATAACACTTTAAAATTCTAAGAATTAAAATAATGCAATGTTTTTATTTTTTAAATAATTTTGATTTCCATTGCATTTTCAACGGTGAGATAAATTTAATATTTAAATGTGTTAATTCATTAAAATAAAAGCAATGGACTCAATTCTATAAAATAAACTTTAGGGGATGACTATGATAATTTCCAATCCAAGCTTCATTGTTGGGTCAAGCATATACCACTAGAGCTTAATGGGATAAATTCTTATTAGAGTTCATTTCATTCGCTTTTCTTTAATTAACATGTTTGTATACTAAAATTGTATAAATCATGTGAAATTACATTGTGGTAAGAGAGACAATTAAAAAAATTCAAAATTTAAATTCACTTGATTATTAGCAAAGAATTTCTCCCTCTAAGACTTTAAAATTCTAAAAATTAAAATAATGCATTGTTTTTACTTTTTAAGAATATTGAATTCCATTGCATTTTCAACGATGAGATAAACCTAATATTTGGATATGTTATTTCACCAAAATAAAGCAATGGACTCAATTGTATAAAATACACTTTAGTGGATGACTATTATAAATTGCAATCTCAAGTTTCAATATTGAGTTAAACATATAACTCTAAAGCATAATGGGCTAACTTTGTATTAGAGTCCATTGCATTCCCTTTTATTTCATTAACATATTTGTATATAAATCGTGCCAAATTGCATTGTGGTAATGGAGATAAATAAAAAAATAACAAAATTTAAATTCACTTAAATATGAACGAAGAATTTCTTCCTTTAAAACTTTAAAATTATAAAAATTAAAATAATGCAATGTTTTTATTTTTTAAATAATTTTGATTTCCATTGCATTTTCAATGGTGAGATAAATTAATATTTGAATGTGTTAATTCACCAAAATAAAAGCAATGGACTCAATTCTAGAAAATAAACTTTAGGGGATGACTATGACAAATTCCAATCCCAAACTTCAATGTTGGGTGAAGTATATAGCACGAAAGTTTTAATATTGGGTCAAGCATATAAGTTTAGAGTCCATTGCATTCGCTTTTGTTTAATTATCATGTTTGTACGCTAAAATTATATTAATCATGTCAAATTGCATTATGGTAATGAAGACAATTAAAATAATTAACAAATTTAAATTCACTGGAGTATTAATAAAGAAGTTCTCCTTGTAAGACTTTAAAATTCTAATAATTAAAATAATGCAATGTTTTTATATTTTTAATAATTTATATTACCATTGCATTTTCAATGGTGAGATAAACATAATTTTTAATATGTTAATTTAACAAAAATAAAAATAAGGTGAAGTTCCCGACTTCACCCTAGGATCTACTAGTTTGTGATACTGAGAGGGGGGTGAATCAGTATCACCACAATTCGCAATTCGTAGGTAAGTGAACAATTTCAATCTCTTCTTAAAAGCGAACTCTTTCTCGGATTCGACTAAGATAGATCTATTGCTACCTACTAATCACAATAGTCCCGAAAGTCACCTTTCAGACACTTTGCCTAATAGACAATTTAGATATTCTTGTTTAGGTCTTCGTTAGGTTATGGGTTGGTTGATACTTTAGCTGCGTTCACAACTCAATTCAAAACATAGAACGTAAAGCAAATTAAGGACACACAAGATTTACATGGTTCCGTCAATGTGACGTACATCCACGGTGGTAGGGACTCTCCCTTACCGAGACTATCCACTATACTTGAGAATTCCAGTTCAATGGATGTCTTAATCTTCTGCTCCTTTCACTATTGCAATTACTAAGCAAGTACAATACAAAGAGTGTCACTTACTGTGTCTACCCTTCTTCTAGCTTGTCTTGCCTCTATTGAATTGAATCGGCTGCTTCACTGCTGCTTAGAAGTCCACCACAACACTCTCTAACCTCTCTTGAAGAAATCTAGAAATACGTTGAGTTTTTTCCGATGCTTCACTGAATTCCTTCTCTAGGTTGTCTCACACAGCTCCTGCTTTCACCGTCTCACGGTCTCACTGTTTCACGGCCTGTCCTCACACTTCTGGTCTGTCATGCCATTGCATGTTCTGGTCTCACGCTTCTGGTCTGCCGTTTCACATCTCTTGGCCTGCCTCACGCTTCTAGTCTGCTGTCTTCTCTTCCAGGTGGTATCACGGATACCAGGTCTGCTGTCTTCTCTTCCGGGTGGTCTGTTTCTTATTTCTCCTCTTGCTGGTTGTGCGTTTCTGGTTTGCTTGCAGGATGAGTTTCTGGTTTGCTTGCAGGAGGCGTTTCTGGTTTGCTGCGTTTCTGGTTTGCTTGCAGGAGGTCGCACGTTCTGGTTTGCTCTCCCGGTGGTGTCGTTTCTGATCTCTTGCCGTTCTGCTCTCTCTTCCTTTTGGCCGGTTGTTGTAGGGTTGCTGTTTATTCAATTGTGTTGGCCCTATACCCTAGTTTTGTCTTCCAAGGCCTTTATATACTCTCTTCCATGAAACCCTAATAGGACTTACGTGGCGGATTTACGTTCTTGCCTGTCCTCACGCTTCTGGTCTGTCACGCCGTTGCACGTTCTGGTCTTACGCTTCTGGTCTGCCGTTTCACGTCTCTTGGCCTGCCTCACGCTTCTAGTCTGCTGTCTTCTCTTCCGGGTGGTATCACGGATACCGGGTCTGCTGTCTTCTCTTCCGGGTGGTATCACGGATACCGGGTCTGCTGTCTTTTATTCCGGGTGGTCTGTTTCTTATTTCTCCTCTTGCTGGTTGTGTGTTTCTGGTTTGCTTGCAGGATGTGTTTCTGGTTTGCTTGCAGGAGGCGTTTCTGGTTTGCTTGCAGGAGGCGTTTCTGGTTTGCTTGCAGGAGGTCGCACGTTTTGGTTTGCTCTCCCGGTGGTGACGTTTCTGGTTTGCTCTCCCAGTGGTGTCGTTTCTGATCTCTTGCCGTTCTGCTCTCTCTTCCTTTTGGCCGGTTGTTGTAGGGTTGCTGTTTATTCAATTGTGTTGGCCCTATACCCTAGTTTTGTCTTCCAAGGCCTTTATATACTCTCTTCTATGAAACCCTAATAGGGCTTATGTGGCGGATTTACTTTCTTACCCTTCCATGTGACTTTACTTTCTTGTACACTTAACCCTAGTTGACAACAATTACAACCCATACAAGGCTGTGGGAACAACATAAGGGACTCAATTGTACAAAATAAAGTTTAGCGAATGACTGTTATAAATTATAATCTCAAGTTTCAATATTGGATCAAGCATATAGCTCTAGTGTATAGTGGGTTAATTTCTTATTAGAGTCTATTGCATTCGATTTTCTTTAATTACCATGTTTGTATACTAAAATTTTATAAATTATGTCAAATTGCATTGTGGAAATGGAGAAAATTAAAAAAGTTACAGAATTTACATTCACTAGAGTTTTAGTGAACAATTTCTCACCTGTTTGCCACTAGTGACCTTAAAAAATGGTTGAAAGTTAAAATTTACAATTATTTTGACTATATTAAAGTGTGGAAAAGAACACTGTTATATGAAAACAAACAAAATAAATTCATTTGGTTCATTTAAATCCACTTTCTAAATGACCTAAAGAGTCTTCCTAATTGGTTTAAAATCTAGTTCATCAAATAGGGGTTGCATCTCATAACCTTACCCAATAAGGTAAGAAATGTTTATGAATAGTTTTGTGAAAACAATAATGAGGTTAAAGACCTCTTATTATTGTTCATCTCTTAGTTTCATGTTTAGAGGATCATTAAATGGGAGTATATTATTATGACCAAATAAGCCAGCATGTTAGATATGGAAATTAAACATGTCCCATGGTTAGCCAAACACATTAATATTCGTTGGTAGAAGAAATTTAACTTCTTTGAAGATAGTGTTTATACCACTAAGGGAATAATTAGCCTAAATAGTCTTAAGACTACACCAACACCTATAGCATTTGGTAATCCAGAACAATTACTTAAGGCTTTGTTTAAGTCCATCTAGAAGGAGAAAATACTTGAGATGATGATGTCATTACTTCAAACTAAACCCACTCTACATGAGAGTTGTACTCAATAAAAAAGTAGTTTGAATAAAAAGGATGATATGATGCAGGATTCACAAGGCCTTTATGAGTTGTAAAAGTGACAAAACTACTTTCAATGATAAAGCTACAAAATACTTGACATCAAAAGCTTTTATAAAGCAAAAAACCTTTTGGAACCCACCTCAAGACAGTCATTACCTTTTCTCCTAATATAATAAAAGATGCTTCAGTAAGGAAAGCTAAAGTCTAGTTTTCTTTTATTTTTCTTCTTTTGAAAAGTTTATATCCTCTATAAAATATATGAACTTGTATCAACAATCAATGAAAGCTATTTTTTTATAAGTTCTATAACTTTTACCTTAAATTTTATAATATTGTTATTTACTATTTAACATTGTTGTTTGATATATTGTTAATGAATTATTGAATTAATGAATGGTATTAGAGCCATTGGTATCATAATTAATACCCTAAGTCATGTTGTTGTTGTTTGCTCATTATAGTCGAGGAAGATGTATAGAGCATTGGTGTAAATTGTTATTAGTGATATTATAAGGATCAATGGATAGGTTAAGACCTATATAGCTGATGTGAAATCCCAAAAGATGTGGCTTAGGGACACAACGCATGTAAAGAATCAAACAATACACAAGAAAGCTAAGTTAGACTTTAATCACACAAACCCTATGCCTAAAATTTAAAGGAATATGAACTTAAGGTATTAAGAAGAATATGGACGCCACACTCTAGAAGAGAAAGGAATAAAGAAGGATAAGTCGAGTTGAACACCATAAGATTTACTTTTTAATAAGTTCTTTAGTTCTTGAAAGAACCGAAGGAGAAAACTCTTACTCTTTATTTCTTGCAAATTGTTTGATGTTAGAGCTTAAAAGGAGGAGCCTATTTATAGGCTAAGATAGTAACCCTAATAGTGACATAAATTCCTATTTAGGACAAACTCCTATTTAAGAGTGAATACTATTACATAACCTTGCCCCATTAACCACTTTAATCATACTAATAAAACCTTGACTCTCTTTCAAACTTGAATTTGCACCATTTGTAGCTTGGTTGCCTTTAATGTCTTCAATAAGCCCATATAGTACTTCTTCCATCTTTTTGGCTCTAGCTTGCATTATTGGACCTTTTAGAATATGCAATGGATCTCTCACATCCTTTGAAACTTTCCATGCATCATCTCTAAGCTTCTTATCATTCCCCTCCCCTCGAAAAGATTCATCCTCAAATCATCACCTATATCAAAACGAGAAAGATTAGAAATATTAAATGTTGCACTTACATTGTACTCCCTAAAAAGGTTCAACTTATAACCATTATCATTAATTTATGTTACTACTTGAAATGGACCATCTCCTTTAGGTTGTAGCTTTGGATGCCTCTGAGTTGGGAACCATTTCATACGCATATACGCCTAAACCCAATCATTAGGTTTAAACACTACCTTCTTTTGCTCTTCGCTAACATGGGATGTATATTGCTCAATTTGTTTTGCAATATGTTGCCACACCTTCTCATGCAATTTCTTCATCATGTCAGCCTTGCATTCACCATTTAAGCTAGCATACTCATCAATAGGTATATGCAATAAATTCAAGGGAGTCAAAGGATTAAAATCATATATAATCTTAAATAGAGAGTAACTAGTAGTAGAATGAGCACTCTTATTATATGTAAACTCGACATGTGGTAAACAATCTTCCCATGTTTTCAAATTCATCTAAATAATGGCACACAACAAAATAGAAATAATTCAATTTATTACCTTAGTTTGTCCATTAGTTTATGGATGGAAAGTAGTTGAAAACAATAGCTTAGTACATAACTTACCCCACAAAGTCTTCTAGAAGTAACTTAAGAACTTTGTATCCCAATTTGAAACAATACTTTGACATATGCCATGCAAACATACTACTTCTTTAAAGAATAATTCAGCCACATTGTTTGCATTGTCAATTTTATGGCATACGATGAAATGTGTCATCTTTGAAAAATTGTCAACAACAAATACAAAATTCCTACCCTTTTTCGGTTGTAGCAACCCTAGTATAAAGTGTATAGATAAATCAACCCAAGGATGGTTAGGTATGGGTAAAGGGGTGTACAAGCCATGGGGTAAAACTTTACATTTAACCTATTTGTATGTTATGCATTTCTCACATACCCTCTCGACATCTTGTTTCATGTGTGGCCAAAAGAAATGTTCAACTAAGACATCTAGGATTTACCTAACTTCAAAATGACCTGTTTGACCACCTTTTATGAGCTTCTCTCACAACCAACTCCCCCAAAGAACTTATAAGTATGCATAAATGATTTTCCTTAAATAAGAAATCCTTATGCCTATTAAATTTCTCAAAGGCTGATTACTCATGTGCTCTATCCACATTAGTAAAGTCAAGATCTTTCACACACAAATATTTAATGTATTCAAATCTTAATAATTTTGCAATAAGTGTAGAGATCAGAGCATCCTTGCAAGATATTGCATTTGCTACCAAATTTTCCTTACCTTGTTTATATTTGATGATGTAAGGAAAGGTTTTAATGAATTCAACCCACTTGGCATGTAATTTGTTCAACGGTCACTATGGATTCAAGTGCTTCATGGATTCACAGTCACTATGGATGACAAACTCCTTGGGCCAAAGGTCGTGTTGCCATGTCTCCAAAGTCGGTACCAATGTATACATCTTTTATTATAAAGAGGATAATTAAGACCTACTCCATGTAGCTTTTCACTAAAGTAGACTATTAGATGTGTTTCTTGGATCAAAATAGCTCCAATGCAAATACCTAAAGTGTCATACTTAATCTTAAAATTTTTTGTAAAGTCAGGCAAAACAAGTAAGAGTGCAAAATTTAATTTTTCCTTAATATAATTAAAAGCCTTGTCTTGATCACTACCCCACTTAAAACCCATGTTCTTTTAATAACCTTAGTAAGTGGTGCATCAACGGTGCTAAAGTCCCTCACAAAGTGTCTATAAAAACTAGTTAGACCATGAAAGCTACACATCACTAACTGACTTAAGTGTAGGCTAATCATGGATTGCCCTAAGTTTTTCCTCATCAACCTCAATACCTTTAGTACACACAACATAGTCAAGAAATATGATTTGGTTAGTACAAAAGGAACATTTCTTGAAGTTAGCATACAATTTCTCAGAATATAAAATGATTAAAATTGAACATAAATGATCAAGATGCTCTTCTAAATTTTTGCTATGGATCAAAATATTATCAAAATACATAACCAAAAATTTACCAATGAATGTATGCAAAACATTATTCATCATTCATATAAAAATTGCTCAATGCATTAGTGTGACCAAATGGCATAGCAAGTCATTCATACAGATCATACTTAGTTTTGAAAGCTATTTTTCACTCATCTTCTTGTCTCATCCTAATTTGGTAATGTTCACTTTTCAAATCAATTTTAGAAAAGACACATAAACTATGCAATTCATTTAACATGTCATCTAACCTAAGTATAGGGTGACAATATTTTATAGTGATTTTGTTGACTGCCCGATAGTAAACCCATATCCTTCAAGTCCCATCCTTCTTTGGTATAAAAGGACAAGAACCATAGAGGGACTTATGCTTTCTCTCACATATCCTTTCAATAGAAGTTCCTCAACCTGCCTTTGAAACTCCATTGTCTCCTCAGGATCACTCTTACATGCTAGCTAGTTTGGAATAAATGCACTAGGGATAAAATCAA
Organism: Bruguiera gymnorhiza; assembly: GCA_020883675.1. Classification (NCBI taxonomy): domain Eukaryota; kingdom Viridiplantae; phylum Streptophyta; class Magnoliopsida; order Malpighiales; family Rhizophoraceae; genus Bruguiera; species Bruguiera gymnorhiza. Next base: position 124,951 of record JAIRCJ010000227.1, read on the forward strand.
TTTGATGCTCAATTCCTCTTATAGGTAGTAATCCACTTAGAACATCTATAAGGAATACATCTTCAAATTCCTAAAAAAGAGAAATAACAACACTAAACAAAAAAGGGCTAAACTTGTTAGTGTTAAAATAAGCCACATTGTACGAAAGTACAATTATATGTTGTGTGGCATTAAATGCCCTTTTGTCATCACTTTCTTTGGCATAGAAACTTCCTTTTTCCTCCTCTCTCTCTTGTGTCCTCACTTTTTCTCCTCTCTTTTCTATTTTGGTTACCCCTCTCTTTTCAATCTTTCTTTTTTATTTGCTCTTATTTTTAATCCTTAATTGATCCTAATAAGCTTATTGAGGTGTTAATGGTACAATAGTGACAGGTTTTTCATTCATTATAAAGGAATATCCGTTCTTAAAGCCATCATGCATAACTTATCTGTTAAACTACCATGGCATTTCTAATAGAATATGACCCTTCTAATAAAGTATGGCTCTTATGCATAGGTACAACATCACATATAATGTGAACCCTAATAGACCACGTATTGAAGAAATCAAACAATACCCAGTAAAGCTAAGTTAGACTTTAATCACACAAACCCTAAGTCCAATATTCAATGGAACATGAACCTAGGGTATTAATAAGAATATATATGCCATATTTTAGAAAAAAAAGGAATTGAGAGTGATAAGTCAGGTTAAACACCATAGGAAGAGTTACTTCTTGATAAGTTCTTTAGTTTATGAAAGAACCAAAGGAGAAAACTCACTATTTATTTCTCTCAAATTAATTGATTTTAGAGCTTACAAAGAGGTCCTATTTATAAACTAAGATAGCAAACCTAAAAGAGGCATAAATTCTTATTTAAGACAAATCCCTATTTAGGACGAACTCCTATCTAGGACAAATTCTTATTTAGAAAACTTCCACTTTAATAACAAACACTTATTTAAGGCAAACACCTATTTAGGAGTGAATGCTATTACTTAACCTTACCCCATTAAGTACTCCAATCATATTAATAAGGCCTTGACTCTCTTTTCAAGTTTAAATTCACACCATTTATAGCTAGTTTGCCTAAATCTCTTCAATCAACCCATTTAGTACTTTTTTTTTTTTTTTATCTTGTGGGCTTTATCTTGCATTATTGGACCTTCTAGAATGTGCAATGGATCTCTTGCATCTTTTGAAACCTTCCACACATTATCATTAAGCTTCTTATCATTCCCCTACTCCTTGAAAGGATTCGTCCTTAGATCATCACTTACATTAAAAAAAGAAAGATAAAAAATATTAAATATTACACTTACATTATACTCACTAGGAAGGTCTAACTTATAAACATTGTCATTAATCCATGCTACTACTTAAAATGGACCATATCCTTTAGGCCATAACTTTGAATGTCTTTAAGCTGGAAACCATTCCTTGTACATAAGTTCCCAAACCCAATTACTAGGTTCAAACACCACCTCCTATTGCCCTTCGTTGACATAGGATGCATATTGCTCAATTCGTTTTACAATATGTTGCCATACTTTCTCATGTAATTTCGTCACCATGTTAGTATTGCGTACACCATCTAAGTTGGTATACTCATCAACAGGTATAGGCACCAAATCCAAAGGAGTCAAAAGGTTAAAACCATATACAATTTCAAATAAAGAGTAAATAGTAGCAAAATGAACACTCTTATTATATGTAAACTTGACATGTGGTAAACAATCATCACATGTGTTGAAATTCATTTAAATAATAGCACACAACAAAGTAGAAAGAGTTTGATTAATCACCTTAGTTTATCCATCAGTTTGTGGATGACAAGTAGTTAAAAACAATAGTTTAATACCTAACTTACCCTATAATGTCTGTTTATGGAGTGTACAAATTATGGGGTAAATTTCTAAATTTAGCCTATTTGCATGGTTTGCATGTCTGACATACCTTCTCAACATCTTGTTTCATTTGTTGCCAAAAGAAATGTTTAACTAAGATATTTAGGGTTTTCCTAACTCTAAAATGACTTATTAGACCACCTTTATAAGCTTCTCTCACAACCAACTCCCTCAAAGAACTCCTAGGCACACATAAACGATTTTCCCTAAATAAGAATCCTTCATGCCTAAAATATTTCTTAAAGGCTAACTTTCTATATGCTTCATACACATTAGCAAAGTTAGGATCTTTCACATATAAATCTTTAATATATTCAAATCCTAATTATTTTGTAGTAAATGTAAAAATAAGGGCACACTTACAAGATATTACATCAGCTACTACATTTTCCTTACTTTGTTTACATTTGATGATGTAGGGAAAGGTTTCAATGAATTTGACCTACTTGGCATGTCCTTTTGTTGTTCCCACAGCCTTGTATGGGTTGTAATTGTTGTCAACTAGGGTTAAGTGTGCAAGAAAGCAAAGCCACATGGAAGGGCAAGAAAGTAAATCCGTTGCGTAAGGGCAAGAACGTAAATCTGCCACGTAAGCCCTATTAGGGTTTCATGGAAGAGAGTATATAAAGGCCTTGGAAGACAAAACTAGGGATAGGGCCAACACAATTGAATAAACAGCAACCCTATAACAACCGGCCAAAAGGAAGAGAGAGCAGAACAGCAAGAGATCAGAAACGACACCACCGGGAGAGCAAACCAGAACGTGCGACCTCCTGCAAGCAAATCAGAAACGCCTTCTGCAAGCAAACCAGAAACACATCCTGCAAGCAAACCAGAAACGCCTCCTGCAAGCAAACCAGAAACACATCCTGCAAGCAAACCAGAAACACACAACCAGCAAGAGAAGAAATAAGAAACAGACCACCCAGAAGAGAAGACAGCAGACCTGGTATCCGTGAGACCACCCAGAAGAGAAGACAACAGACTAGAAGCATGAGGCAAGCCGAGAGACATGAACCAGAAAAACCAGTAGCGTGAGGCAGAACAAGAGACGTGAAACGGCAGACCAGAAGCGTGAGACCAGAACGTGCAATGGCGTGACAGACCAGAAGCGTGAGGACAGGCCATGAAACGGTGAGACCGTGAGACGGTGAAAGCAGGAGCTGTGTGAAACAACCTAGAAAAGGAATTCGACGAAGTATCGGAAAGAACTCAACGTATTTCCAGATTTCTTCAAGAGAGGTTAGAGAGCATTGCGGTGAACTTCTAAGCAGTAGTGGAGTAGCCTTTCAATTCAATAGAGGCAAGACAAGCTAAAAGAAGGGTAGACACAGTAAGTGACACTCTTTGTATTGTACTTGCTTAGTAATTGCAATAGTGAAAGGAATAGAAGATTAAGACATCCATTGTAACTGAAATTCTTAAGTATAGTGGATAGTCTCGGTAAGGGAGAGTCCCTACCACCATGGATGTACGTCACGTTGACGGAACCACATAAATCTCGTGTGTCCTTAATTTGCTTTACGTTTTGTGTTTTGAATTGAGTTGTGAACGCAGCTAAAGTATCAGCCAACCCATAACCTAACAAAGGCCTAAACAAGAACATTTGAATTGTCTATTAGGCAAGGTGTCTGAAAGGTGACTTTGGGGACTATTGTGATTAGTAGGTAGCAATAGATCTACCTTAGTCAAATCTGAGAAAGAGTTTGCTTTTAAGAAGAGATTGAAGTTGTTCACTTTCCTGCGAATTGCGAATTGTGGTGATACTGATTCACCCCCCCTCTTAATATCACAAACTAGTAGATCCTAGGGTAAAGTTGGGAACTTCACCTTTGTTCAACTTTCCTTGTCCCTTAAAGTGCTTTAAGGATTTATGGTCAATATAGGTGAGAAACTACTTAGGCCAAAGGTAGTGTTGCCATGTCTCCAAAGCTCACATTAATGCATACATCTCTTTATCATAAGTAGGATAATTAAGGCCTGTTCCACTTAACTTTTCACTGAAGTAGGAAATTAGTCACCTTTCCTACATCAAAATTGCTCCAATGTCAATACCTAAAGTGTCACACTCTGTTGTTCCCATAGCCTTGTATGGGTTGTAATTGTTGTCAACTAGGGTTAAGTGTGCAAGAAAGTAAAGTCATATGGAAGGGCAAGAAAGTAAATCCGCTACATAAGGGCAAGAATGTAAATCCGCCATGTAAGCCCTATTAGGGTTTGATAGAAGAGAGTATATAAAGGCCTTGGAAGACAAAACTAGGAAAAAAGGGCCAACACAATTGAATAAACGACAACTCTACAACAACTGGCCAAAAGGAAGAGAGAGTAGAATGGCAAGAGATCAGAAATGACACCACCGGGAGAGCAAACCAGAACGTGCGACCTCCTGCAAGCGAACCAAAAACACATCTTGCAAGCAAACCAGAAATGCACAACCAGCAAGAGGAGAAATAAGAAACAGACCACCTGGAAGAGAAGACAGCAGACCTGGTATCTGTGAGACCACCCGGAAAAGAAGACAGCAGACTAGAAGCGTGAGGCAGGCCGAGAGACTTGAACCAGAAAAACCAGTAGCGTGAGGCAGGGCAAGAGACGTGAAATGACAGACCAGAAGCATGAGTGCAAGCTGTGAGACCATGGGATGGTGAAAGCAGGAGCTGTGTGAGACAACCTAGAGAAGGAATTCAGCGAAGCATTGGAAAGAACTCAATGTATTTCCAGATTTCTTCAAGAGATGTTAGAGAGCGTTGCAGTGAACTTCTAAGCGGCAGTGGAGCAGCCTTTTAATTCAACAGAGGTAAGACAAGCTAGAAGAAGGGTAGACACAGTAAGTGACACTCTTTGTATTGTACTTACTTAGTAATTGCAATAGTGAAAGGAGCAGAAGATTAAGACATCCATTGTAACTGGAATTCTCAAGTATAGTGGATAGTCTCAATAAGGGAGAGTCCCTACCACCGTGAATGTACGTCACGTTGACGGAACCACGTAAATCTCGTGTGTCCTTAATTTGCTTTACATTCTGTGTTTTGAATTGAGTTGTGAATGCAGCTAAAGTATCAGCCAACCCATAACCTAACAAAGACCTAAACAAGAACATCTGAATTGTCTATTAGGCAAGGTGTCTGAAAGGTGAATTTAGGGACTATTGTGATTAGTAGGTAGCAATAGATCTACCTTAGTCAAATATGAGAAAGAGTTCTCTTTTAAGAAGAGATTGAAGTTGTTCACTTACTTGCAAATTGCAAATTGTGGTGATACTGATTCAGCCCCCCTCTCAGTATTACAAACTAGTAGATCCTAGGTTGAAGTTGGGAACTTCAATTGGTATTAGAGCACAGGTTCACCAGGATAAAGCTTAATAGCTTGGTGTACTAGTTTGAAGAGCTCCAGAAGTTTTAACTTGTTCAGCATACTGAGAAATGGACGCCGGTACCAGCACCAACACTACTTACAGCAAGAAGGTTCCAATCTTCAACGGAACCAACTACCATATGTGGAGAGCGAGAATGCAGGTGGTATTTGCAACCGTGGGCATGAACGTGGTGAAATCTGTACAGGTGGGTTTTGAGCCTCCAGAAGAAGGTAAAGATCGAACCCCAGAGGAATTAAGACAGTTTGAGATAAATGGGAAGGCCTCAAACGTCATCATTTCAGCATTGACAGATGCTGAATATGCTAAAGTTATGGACTGCAAATCTGCCAAGGAGATATGAGACAGATTGCAGAAAGTCTATGAAGGTGATGGCAGAATGAAGGAGGCCAAGCTTCAAGTTTTCAAGGAGAGATATGAATATCTCAAAATGCAGAAAAATGAGACAGTCCAAGAGTTCTTCACCAGAGTTATTGATGTTGTAAACGATCTTAGAAGTCATGGGAAGAACAAGAAGGACTTATCTATTGCAAAGAAAATTCTGAGGATTCTGCCTGAGAGGTTTGCCTCAAAGGTGGCAGCCATAGAGGGGAGTAGAGATCTCAATTCTATGTCTCTGCCTGATCTCTAGTGTAATCTCATTGCATATGAGATGAGAATAAAGTCAACTGAGAGCTCCTCAACATCAAAGGTATCAAAGGAGGCAGCTTTCAAAGCTATGAAATACTTGAAAATAAAAGAAGAGGAAGAATCATCCTGTGAGGATGATGATGATGATGAGGAAGAAAGTGAAGGTGAAGTGTTGGCATACTTCACAAGGAAATTCAAAAAGGGGTCTAAGAAAGGAAAAGGACAGTTGTCCTTGAGATGTTATCATTGTGGACAGATTGGACACTTTGCTTCTCAGTGCAAAGTGAAACTTGATGATGAAGATGAGGATGGTGATGATGAGCAGAATTCAAAATGGAGAAGACCATCTTTCAAGTCAAGGAAGTCCAGCAAGAAGACTGCTAACCCACAGAAGAAGAAGAGAGGCTCATTCAAAAGTTATGTGAGCCAGACAAAAGAAGCCGATGAGGAGGAAGATGTAGACTCATCAGATGAGCATGCCTTTATGGCATCAGCTCGATGTGGTAGTTTAACTTCTGAAGAGGAAGAGGAGATTGATGAAGAAGAACTAGATCTTGAAGCTGAGTTAGAAGCAGCTTCAAAGGAGATAATCAGAAGGGGTAGAACCATAAGAAGGTTGGAGGCCCATATAAAACAAGTTGAAGCAAAGATTGAGGAAACAGAAAGTCAAAAGAATGAAATAAGGGCTGAACATATTGACTTGAAGAGAAGATTTGAAGAACAGATCAAAATATGTGAAGACCTTACTATGGAGCTTGGCTCAAGGACTTCAACAATTGAAGAAATGGAGATAGAGTTGCTGAGACTTCAGCAACAACTTAAAAGGAGTGAAGAGAACTTGCAGAAGTTTGAAGTGATAGGAGAAACAAGCTCTGCAAGATAAAAGAAGAATGAAGAGAAAGTGCAGCAATCTGATGCTGCACTGCCTAAAGATAACAAGACTTTGCCACAGAAGTTGAAAGAGAAGATTAAGTCTCAGAAAGAAAAGACTGATCAGCCAAGAACAGTGAAGGTTGAAAATAAAGAAGATTTGAAGAAGCAACCTAGGGTTGCAAACAAAAATGAAGAAAAGAAAGTCAGCCAGCAAAGGGCTACGGCTGAACAGAAGAAGGAGAATAAGGTGACTGAAATGAAAGTCACACAAGCAAAGAAGCCAGCAACCTTGCCTACACAGCAAGTAATGAACAAAAGAAACCAGGATGTGATTAGACCCAAGAAGAGGCAGTTTCAAGGTTACTGTCTTTATTGTGAAGTTTGGGGTCATAAGGCAAGTAAATGCTGGTGGAAAAGGCCAGTATATGTCTCTAACTTGAGAAGATATGATGCTGCATACAGGGGGAGACAATACAAAATTCAGAGGAGAACACCTGTCATGAGTTCTTGCACATACTGTAAAAAGCAAGGACACACTGACAAGGATTGTTGGTGGAAGCCCAAATTAGTGGTTTCAAAGAACAAGTTTGCTATATTGGGAGACTTGGAATAGTGTGAAAGGTGCGGGCAAGATGACCATAATGCCAAGAGATGCATGACACTTCTCCCTGAGCAAGAGAAGGCACTCAATGGCACAGTGAAAACAATTAGTACAGTCAAAGCTGAGAAAAAGGAGAAAGCTATCATCAAGCTAGTTCAAAAGAAGGAATATAAAGCTAAAAGGGAGGTGGCTAATATAGCTGAAATTGCACTAAAGGCTGACTACAAGGATAAGCAGTGTATCCTTAATTATGGGTGCACTTCACACATGACAGGAGACAAGAGTAAATTATCAAAACTGAACAAGTAAAGAGAAGGCAGAGTCAAGTTTGGCAATGATGATTCACTCAACATCAGTGGTCAAGGGTCAGTAAATATTGGAAAAGGAAAGTTGAAAGATGTACTGCATGTTGAAGGACTTAGATATAATCTAGCATCTATCAGCCAACTATGCAATGAAGACCATAAAGTGATATTCACAAAAACAAGTTGCCAAGTGAAGAGTAAAGAAGGAAATATTGTTGCAGCTGGGAAAAGAATAGCTGAAAATTTATATGTGATTGATGAGGACAAGACAAACACCTGTTTACTTACAAAAGAAGAAGAAAATCAACTCTGACATAAGAGGCTAGGACACTTAACACAAAAGAACATGAGGAAGTTGACCACTACTCATGCAATCATAGACATTCCAAACCTTAAGAGAGAGAGGGAGTATGTCTGCTCAGCATGCTCTAAAGGAAAACAGGTCAGAAAGTAGTATAAGACCAAAGAGGTCAGTTCTGAAGTAGTGCTTGACATTGTACATACTGATTTGTGTGGGCTGATGAGAACAAAAGGGTTGAACGGTGAGAGGTACTTCATCTTGTTTGTTGATGATTATTCCAGGACCTGCATCATGCACCTCAAACATAAGTCAGAAGTTTTGAAATGCTTCAAGAGATACAGAAGATTGGCTGAAAATAAGAGTGGAAAGAAGATCAAAGTATTGAGGTCAGATCAAGGCACTGAGTTCACAAATGGAGCTTTTAAAGATTTCCTTGAGAAGCATGAAATTCACCATCAGATGGCAATAGCAAGAACTCCTCAACAGAATGGGGTGGTAGAGAGGAAAAATAGAGCTGTGGTTGAAATGACAAGAACTTTATTGTTGGAATTCAAGCTTCACACAAGATTTTGGACAGAAGCAACATTTACAGTCGTGCACCTATTGAACAGAGTTTTACTAAGGCCCAATACTGATAAGACTCCATATGAGCTATGGAGTGGGAAGAAGACAACAACCAAGTATCTTAGAATCTTTGGCAGCCCATGTTTTGTGAAGAACAAGGAGCAAAACTTGGAAAAATTCCATGCTAGGTCAGATGAAGGCATCTTTGTGGGATACTTAGTAAAGACAAAAGGTTACAGAGTTTTTCTGCATAAACTGGGAAAAGTGGTCACTTCCAGTGATGTGAGAATAGATGAAAACTGGAAAACAATGCATAATGGAGAAGCTGAGGATAGTGAAGAAGATGACTTCAAGATAGATGAAGAATCTGACCAACATGAAAGAGTGGGAAAAGAAGTAAGTTCAGACTCAAATAAGAGTGAGTTTAAAGATGAAGAAGGAGATTCTTTTGCAACTAAGACTGTGCAAGAGAGAAAGACAAAGAAGACATGAACCAGTGCTCATCAAGGAAATCAGATAATAGGTGACCCATCAGTAGGAGTTACAACAAGAAGAAGAATTGTAGGAGCTATTGCTTTACTCTCACAAGTTGAACCTAAATTTGTTGAAGAGGTTGCACAAGACAAAGCCTGGATCAAAGCTATAAATGAGGAGCCGAATCAAATCGAGAAGAATGAAACATGGGAGCTAGTTCCAAGACCCATTAACAAGAATGTCATAGGAATAAAATGAGTGTTTAAAAATAAACATGATAAAGATGGCTAGGTGGTGAGGAACAAGGCTAGGCTAGTTTGCAAAGGCTACACTCAGATAGAAGGAGTAGATGTTGATGAAACTTTTGCACCAGTAGCAAGGTTGGAAACTATTAGAATGTTCTTATCTTTGGTAGCACATAAGAGGTATAAAGTTTACTAGATGGATGTGAAATCAGCCTTTCTGAATGGGCTCCTAAAAGAAGAAGTGTATATTGAACAACCTGATGGAGTACAAATCAGTGAGGATGAGACACACATATGCAAGCTAAAAAAAGCCTTGTATGGCCTTAAACAAGCCCTAAGAGCATGGTATAGTAGGCTGGGCATGTATTTGAGAAGGTTGAACTTCATAAGAGGAACAGTTGATAATAACTTATATGTGTTCAACTCAGAGAAAGGCCAACTGATAACCATAGTATATGTAGATGACATCATCTTTGGAGGGGATCACTCTGAGCTATGCCAAGAATTTGCACAGAAGATGAGTGAGGAATTTGAGATGTCATTGATTGGAGAAATGACTTACTTTCTTGGATTACAAATAAAATAATGTGAAGAAAAGTATTTTTTATTTCTCAAACAAAATATGCCAAAGAGATGCTGAAAAAGTTTGGCATGGAGGATAGCAGACCTATCAGTACCCCTATGCCAGTAGGCTGCAAGTTAACAAAAGATCAGAAAGGAAGGAGTACAAGCCCTACAGAATACAAGAAGATGATAGGGAGCCTTCTGTACCTTACAACATCAAGGCTTGATCTCATGCAAGCTGTGTGCATTGCCAGCAGATTCCAAGCTGATCCTAAGGAGTCTCATATGTTTGGTAGTGAAAAGAATCCTAAGATACCTTAAGGGGACACTGGAAATGGGCTTGTGGTATCCTGTCATGGATTCTGTAAAACTACGAGCATACACTAATGCAGACTGGGCAGAAAAGCACAGATGATAGAAAATCAACCAATGGCTACAGCTTCTACTTGGGTTCAAAGTGTGTTGTATTGCTAAGTAGAAAGCAAAATAGTGTTGCTTTGAGAACAGCAGAGGCTGAGTATATGGTTGTTTGTGCACCATGTACTCAGGTGATATGGATGCAAAGACAATTGGCCGATTTGGGTGTTGAAGTGAAGTTACCAGTAAGTGTACTTTGTGATAATCAAAGTGCAATTGATCTTAGCAAGAATTCAATTCAACATTCAAGGAGCAAGCATATTGACATCCGATATCACTTTATCAAGGATCAAGTGGTAGAGGGCACAATTCAATTGGAGTATGTCGACACTAAAGATCAAATCTCAGATATTCTAACTAAACCTTTGTCCACAGAGTTGTTTTGAAAAGCATAGAATGAGTCTGTCTGTGCAAATGCCTCCTCAAGCCTAAAGTTCAGGTGAATCCTTCATCTCTACTTTGCAGGTTTTTCAAATTTATAATTGGTTGGCAAAGGGGGAGAGAAGCAACAGTGCAGGGGGAGCTGTTAAGGAAGGGGGAGTGCATATTTAGAGGGAGTTGTAATCCATCTACTTCTGGATTATTACTCTAAGAAGATTATGAAAGATTGTTGCATAATGGCTTTTTGTTATGAGTGTTGCCAACAATTACAAAGGGGGAGATTTTTGTTCCCACAGCCTTGTATGGGTTGTAATTGTTGTCAACTAGGGTTAAGTGTACAAGAAAGTAAAGTCACATGGAAGGGCAAGAAAGTAAATCTGCTGTGTAAGGGCAAAAACGTAAATCCACCACATAAGCTTTATTAGGGTTTCATGGAAGAGAGTATATTAAAGGCCTTGGAAGAAAAAAACTAGGAAAAAAAGGCCAACCAATTGAATAAATGGCAACCCTACAACAACCGGCCAAAAGGAAGAGAGAGCAGAACGGCAAGAGATCAAGAAACGACACCACCTGGAGAGCAAACCAAAAACGTCACCACCAGGAGAGCAAACTAGAACGTGCGACCTACTGCAAGCAAACCAGAAACGCACAACCAGCAAAGAGGAGAAATAAGAAACAGGCCACCCGAGAGAAGACAGCAGACCTGGTATCCGTGAGACCACCCGGAAGAGAAGACAGCAGACCTGGTATCCGTGAGACCACCCGGAAGAGAAGACAGCAGATCTAGAAGCGTGAGCAGGCGAGAAGATGTGAACCAGAAAAACCAGCAGCGTGAGGCAGGCCAAGAGATGTGAAACAGCATACCAGAATCGTAGAGACCAGAATGTGCAACAGCGTGACTGATCAGAAGCATGGGGCAGGCCGTGAGACGTGAAACGGCAGACCAGAAGCGTGAGTGCAAGCTGTGAGACCGTGGGACGGTGAAAGCAGGGCTGTGTGAGACAACCTAGAGAAGGAATTCGGCGAAGCATCAAAGAACTCAACGTATTTCCAGATTTCTTCAAGAGAGGTTAGAGAGCGTTGCGGTGAACTTCTAAGCGGCAGTGGAGTAGCCTTTCAATTCAACAGAGGTAAGACAAGCTAGAAGAAGGGTAGACACAGTAAGTGACACTCTTTGTATTATACTTACTTAGTAATTGCAATAGTGAAAGGAGCAGAAGATTAAGACATCCATTGTAACTGGACTTCTCAAGTATAGTGGATAGTCTCGGTAAGGGAGAGTCCCTACCACTGTGGATGTACGTCACATTGACGGAACCACGTAAATCTTGTGTGTCCTTAATTTGCTTTACGTTCTGTGTTTTGAATTGAGTTGTGAATGTAGCTAAAGTATCAGCCCAACCATAACCTAACGAAGGACCTAAACAAGAACATCTGAATTGTCTATTAGGCAAGGTGGTTTGAAAGGTGACTTTGGGGGACTATTGTGATTAGTAGGTAGCAATAGATCTACCTTAGTCAAATCTAAGAAAGAGTTCGCTTTTAAGAAGAGATTGAAGTTGTTCACTTACCTGCGAATTGCGAATTGTGGTGATACTGATTCACCCCCTCTCAGTATCACAAACTAGTAGATCCTAGGGTGAAAGTTGGGAACTTCACACTCAATCTTGAAAGTTTTGCAAAGTCAAGTGAAGTAAGTAAGGGTGCAAAACTTAATTTTTCTTTAATGTAATTAAAAGTCTTAATCTTGATCACTACCCCACTTAAAACCATGTTTCTTTTTAATAACCTCAATTAGTGGTGTAGCAATGGTGCTAAAGTCCATGAAAGTTACACACATCACTAACTAGCTTTAGTTGTCAGCCAATTACGGATTGCCCTAACTTTTCCTTGTCAACCTCAATATCTCTAGGCACTCACAACATAGCTAAGAAGTATGATCTTGTTTAGTACAAAAGTAATTATTTCTTGAATTAAGCATATGATTCTCCAAACATAAATGATCAAGGTGCTCTTCTAAGTTTTGTTATAGACCAAAATATCATCAAAATATACAACCACAAATTTACCAACACACATAAGGAATTAGACAACACCTAGGAAAGTTATGTTAGACTTTAATCACATAATTCCTAGAATTAATATTCAAAGGAACATGAACCTAGGGTATTGAGAAAAATATGGATGCCACACTTTAAAAAAACAAGAAATTGGGAGTGATAAGTTAGGTTAAACACCACAAAAAAAAAGTTACTTCTTGATAATTTCTTTAGTTCTTGAAAGAACCAAAGGAGAAAAGTATCACTTTTTATTTCTCTCAAATTATATAATTTTAAAGTGTACAAGGAAGTGCCTATTTAGGCTAAGATAGCAACCCTAAAAGAGAAATAAATTCCTATTTAGGATAAATCCTTATTTGGGACAAACTCTTATCTAGGACAAATTCTTATTCAAAAAACTTTCACTTTAAAAACAAGTGCTTATTTAGGACAAACTCTTATTTATGAATGAATACTATTACTTAACCCTAGCCTATTAAGCACTCCAATCATATTAATAAGGCCTTGACTCTCTCTCAAGCTTGAATTTGCACCATTTATAGCTTGGTTGGTTTGTATGTTTTCAATTAGCCTATTTAATGATTCTTTCATCTTTTTTTTTTTGGCTCTAGCTTACGTTATTGGACCTTTTGGAATGTGTAATGGATCTTATGCATCATTTGAAGCCTTCCACACATTATCTCTAAGCTTCTCATCATAAGATACGACCATAAATTGCACAATGAATTGAGCAATACGCATCCCATGCCAACAAAGGGTGAAAGAAGTTGGTGTTTGATACTAGTGATTGGGTTTAGGTGTATATGCATAAGGAAAAGTTCTTGGCTCAGAGGCATCCAAAGGTATATCCTAGAGGGGATGATCCATTTCAAGTGGTGGCACAAATGAATGATAATACCTATAAGTTGGACCTTCTGGTAAGTATAATGTGAGTGAAATATTTAATGTTACTAATCTTTCTCTTTTGGTACAAGTGTAAAATCCTTTTAAAGAGAAGGAAAATAATGAGATTTATGGAGGTGCTAATGCATGGAGGGTTTCTAAGATCCATTGAGCATTCAAGAAGGGTGAATGACACATTCTAGAGATAAAAAGATGAAAGAGGCACTTAATAGGTTGATTAAAAACATTTGGGCCAAAGAAGTTAATTCAAGCTTGAAGGGCAACGAAGTATGTCTTAATTCAGGCCACGATTTTATTAATTGTATAAGTATGCTAAATTGGCCTAAGTTAAGTGATTGTGAAGAGTTATAGCAATAAAGTAATGGAATTGGTTAGTTGTACTTATCATTATGTCTAAAAAAATGGAGGACAGAGAGTGGACTAGTTGCAAAAATTAGTTATAGGACTAGTTTCCTAGTATAAGGTTAGATTGGCACTTATCATGAGGTAGTTGGTGAACTAGTTTTATGCTAAATGCATGGCTCTATGAATCTAACCAAACCAAATTTAACCAAATTGACCCCAACTCATTTGCTGTCAACTTATTTAGAAATTTTTCTTGTTTATAGGGTTAGGGTTGTTATTTCAGCCTATAAATAGGCTTGATTTCATTGTTAAAAGATATAGAACATTGGTGAAAAGAAGTGAGAATTTTCTCTTTTGGTTCTTCAATAAACTTTGTGAATTAT
>JAIRCJ010000228.1:0-123010 GCA_020883675.1 Bruguiera gymnorhiza
CAATTGGGTGTGTTCTCTGGGTTCCAATATCAACAAAACGTAAAAGAATTGAACACAGAAATAAAAACATGACAAGAAAGTTTCATACTTTCCCAGAACCCAAGAAACCGGTAACAATCGTGGCAGGGATGCGATTATCTGAAAGGGTTTTGGTAGTCAAATCGGAATCCTCACTCTGTGGGGTGGTGGTGGTGGTGGAGGCAGCGACGGAAAACCTGCGGTGGCCATTGAAAGCCGGGCGAGAGAAACGGCAAGTGTGAACCGAAAGCAGAGATTTTGAGCAGAGCGTGTGATGGGTTCTTAGTGGGTTTAACAATAAGGGAATAACCGTCGCCGGATGTAGGAGAGTGGGGTCTGATGGTGGCGGTGGCGGCCGCCGCGCCTACAAGCCCAAGAAAGAACAGTGGTAGCTGCGTCTAGTGACAAAGGAGCCATGAACGTTGATGCGGCCCAGAGGGTTTATAGAACTTTATTTTTTTATTTTTTGGCTGGAAATATATCTGAGACTTTTATAATCCGTTTCGTTTTGTGGATGTTTGCTTAGTTTGTTTTCACTGTTTACGCAATGGCTGTCAGCTTCTGGATGCTTTTTTCACTCCAAGATACACCTCATGGGAACATTGCTGTATTATATTTTTCATTGGGTTTTCTCTTCAATTGCAATTCTCTCTGATCATCTGCAATATTTATACTTTAAAAGCTCTTCTAAAGAAAGAAAAAGGAAAAATGAGAGAGAGAGAAAGACCATTTGTGATATTGAAATAAGTCAAGAGAAATGGTTTTGAAATACAAAGTTTTAGAGTGATGAGGTTGAGAAAAACTTGCCCACTCTTATTCATCAACAATGCTTCGTTATATAGGAAAACTTGCAAAGTTCAAATGATTCCATAAAGAGTATGCTTAATTCGCATGTAAGTAGCTCAAGGAAATTGATTTAACCAAACTAGCACTCAACATTACTTTCTATGCAAAGCTTTTCAGCTTCTTAGCAGTTTTCTTACAAGTTCAAAGGACATTTTTCAAGTCCTAAACATAGCTTAAATCATTAACTGGCTGAAGGCACATGAATGATCAAAGCAAAGACTTGAGAATTGCTTCATAACATAGGCTTTATCTATCTCATGATGATGAACCACATTGAACGTGAAGTAGTGTCAAGCATCAATTTTCAACATCTTCCCATTCAGAACAAGTTGTTTATCTGTTGATTTAATTATTTGGCAGAATTATCTAAATTGAGAAAATTCATAACACTGTGTCGTTGTAGAAATCTGCAAAACAGACGCACAGTATTACAGGTAGCAACAATTGTTGATTGTTTTTGTCCCTTTTAACAAGTTCGAATAGGACACAATAACCCGCAAGATAAACATGCAAATTCCAGTTAATCATGAGAGGGGAACCTGCAATCATACTGTGACATGCCAATCAGTCAAAATGTACTTTGCAGAATTGCTGTACTTATTCACACCTGTGTTTCTTTGTTGACAACTGATGCTTGGAACGCTGTGCTGCCACATAGCATTTGGGCTCCATAATTCGTCGTCTTCCATATGTGACTTCTCTAGGATGCCTTATATGTCTTTATCATTTATCGTCAATGTCACAAAAGCTGTGTATTCTTTTCGTTTAGCCTAAGAAACCAGAATTTGCGTCTTAATTTGATCTCGTGAAATATAAGGTTGGTAAAGTACGGTTTTCCTCTTTACTTTAATCTGGGAATCATGATGCAAATGCAAGCTATTTCTGTTACGTGACAAAAAGGCCACCAACATGCAGAATGCCAAAGAATTTGAGGCCTAACACCAACCATTTTCCCCCTGTATTATGGGAATAATTATTGCGGGACACAGTCCAAACAGCTCAACTATGAAGTTGGTCAATTAAAGCAGATTAAGGATAAACACGTGGATGCCATCACCAAAGAAGTGAAGAACAATCATACAATGGAAGAAGGGCACCCTGAAATTCAGTAGTTTAATTTACATTTTTTATGTTTAATATTCACATGTTGCAATCTAATTGGTTCAGCCCACCCACTCAAGGTGTCCTCATATTTTTGAGGACTAGTTTCCAAGAAAATAACTTGAGGAGATCATATCCTTGTGAAGTTACCGTTGCATATTATAATGGTGCGAAAACTTCTTTATTTCAACATAAGCAACCACGAAATTAGTGCATATATGTTTATATTTGTTTGTGGAACAACTGTAATCTGTCCTCAAAGTTAAAGCTATTGAACACCTGAAGATGTCGGATTTTAGCCTTAATCAGTTCAGTGATCCCCACGGTCTAAGGTAAAGACAACATATATATAACTCTTTGATATGTCTATTTAAGTTTCAGGTTTTCATTTCTTTTCTGTCTCTTTCCTTTCGTTTTTTTTGCTTTAATTTCTTTTTTTTTTGTTTTGTCATAAAGAAGATAAATAATATTGCTATTTTTTTTTTGAAAATTTTCAGAGCTATCAGTGCTTTAATTTTATGCAAGAATAAGTATACTCATAAACTTATTTAATTTCTTTTTGTAATATATCTACAAACTTAGTAGACTTGAAGAACTTATAAATTTTGGATCTTTATAAGAATGACCTTAATGGTTTGCTAGAAATGTTGCCATTGTTGGATACTATGTTCTGTAATTTTAAATGATTTTGTTGTATACTTAGGTGAGACAAATTATGATATTGGACAAGTTATTGATCAATTGAACTATAATGAGGTAGTATCTTGTGAACAATTTAGTAAGTGAATAGAGGCAATTGATAAAGAAGTTCAATCCGTGCATTCTAATGGTGTGGGGGAGCTTGTTAAGATTCTAGATGGTTTTAAACCTATTGGCTATAAATGAGTGTTTAAAATCAAGAAAAATTTTGAGGAAAATACATAGTGGTTTAAGGTAAGGTTGGTGGCAAAAGGATTCATATGAAAAAGGGGAATAGATTTTAAGGAATTTTTCTCACCGATATCTTCAAAGGATTCATTTAGAATTATTATGACCTAAGTGGCTTATTATGATTTAAAATTTGATCAGATGGACATCAAAATTGCTTTCTTAAATGGAGATCTTTATGAGGAAGTCTACGTACAATAACTTGAAGGTTTTATTACAAGTGGAAATGAGCACTTGGTAAGTAGATTAAGAAAGTCTGTTTATGGTCTTAAACAAGCATCCAAACAATGGTATTTAAAGTTTGATAAAGTTATATCCTCCTTAGGTTTTGTTGAAAATAATGTTGATCAATGCATATATCTAAAGGTGAGTGGAAGCAATTTTATTATTCTTGTTCCCTATATAAGTGATATATTACTTACTAGTAGTGATATCAATCTATTTTATGAGACTAAGTTTGTCTTGTTTAGTCACTTTGACAAGAAAGATCTTGGTTGTATTTCTTATATTTTAGGAATTAAAATTCGCAAGGACGAATTTAGACACTTATTGGGTCTTTCACAAAGAGCCTATATATGTCGTGTGCTTAAGAGATTTTATATGGATAAATGTAAAACTGAAGATGTTCCTATGGCTAAAGGTGATATATTTAATAAAGATCAATGCCCTAAGAATGGAATGCAGAAAAGTTTGATGAAGGATAAAACTTATTCTAGTGTTATTGGCAGTTTGATGTATGCTTAGGTTTGTACTAGGCCTGATTTGTCTTTTGCAGTGAGTGTACTTGGCAAATACCTTTCTAATATAGGCAATAAGTATTAGGTCATTATTAAGAAAGTGATGTAGTATCTACAAAAAATAAAAGATTACACGCTTGTCTACAAGAGGGTTAGTGACCTTAAGGTAGTTGGGTATACAAATTCTAATTTTACTGGTTGTATTGATGATACAAAATCTACATATAGGTATATGTTTCTTTTGCCTGGTGAAGTAGTTTCTTAGAAGAGTGTGAAGTAAACACTTATGATTCTTATATTATGCAAGCAGAGTTTGTTGCTTGTTATGGTGCTGACACATATGCAATATGACTCAAAAATTTTATTTTTAGTTTGAAGATAGTGGATTTCATCTCTAAACCTATGAGAATTTATTATAATAATTCAATAGTAGTGATATTATCAAAGAATAACAAAACATCTTGTGGTTCTAAACATATTGAGATTAAGTATCTTGTAGTAAGAGATTGAGTAAAGAATGATGATTTTCTTATTAAATATATTAGCACTAAAATAATGTTAACAGATTCACTAACAAAGGCTGTTGCACCTATTGTTTTCCAACATGTTAAAAATATGAGTGTTTTAAGTTCTTTTGATGTAATTGATTAGTGAGAGTGATTCTATTATTATTTTATTTTAATGTCTTTGTCTATGGTATGCAAATTACGAAATTTATTCTTTTATAGGTTTATGAAATATTGTGTTATCTCGAGATACGATTTCTTGGTGAAAATAATGGTTGCTTTTGTATAACTATGAGCCTATAATTGTTTCCTTTAAGAGATGTGGTCAATTATTTCCTTAGGAAAATATGTTTTATTTGTAGTGATTTTTTTTTTTTTTTTGAAAGACCACAATGAGAACCTTTTACACAATAATATAGAAAGATCACTTGGCTATACCATAAGTGTAACTATGCCTATATATTTTTGTGATCATATTAATGAGATCAGTTCACTTTAGTGATTATGGATGTATTATACTGGTAAATAGTATATTGTCATCCATAGTTTGGAGTTGAATGTTTCATTAAACCTAATCATATTTTAAGGTAAATTTATTGAGCTATGATTTATTTTATAGCCACTAAAGTCATTATTTGATCCGAGAGTCATTTTCTTAAATAGCTTTTTAAAATTAATAAAACCAATTAATGTTGTCCAATTAGGAGAATGTTAAAATATTTTCTCATTTTTGAACTACCATTAATTGGATTTTTTATTTTGATTTGAAAATCAAATCA
Source organism: Bruguiera gymnorhiza (assembly GCA_020883675.1). Classification (NCBI taxonomy): domain Eukaryota; kingdom Viridiplantae; phylum Streptophyta; class Magnoliopsida; order Malpighiales; family Rhizophoraceae; genus Bruguiera; species Bruguiera gymnorhiza. The sequence continues at coordinate 4,915 of JAIRCJ010000228.1, forward strand.
AATGTGTCACTTAATTGTAGACCTGGATATTATAAAGTGATTCAATAGGTTTTATTTACCTCTTATGTGTATTATATAAAATAAGAATGTTTTTAATTTTTTTAGGCATAGGTATAAAATAATTATTTAGTATAGAGTTTGTTGTTGAGCCTATGATGGGTGGACTGAATTAAGGTATGAATATAAATATAAGAAGTAAGTCCCCTTTCCACATAAAAAGTTACGTTTTGTTCTCCCCATCATAGTGAATAAAAAATTATTGACTGTGTTAGAAAAAAAGATCTTAATCTCAGCATACTTGTTAGTATGCATACATCATTAATCTCTATGATATGACGATAAGAGGTATGTCTAATACCCTATTAATATTTAGTTTATAATTATGGCTCTAGTATTGATATGAAATTCTAAGGTTGTAATTTCTTATAAAGGATAGTTTGCACCATAAAAAGCAACATTTCTTATTTGGAATATAGTAAAAAGATTGATTAACCAACTCTTTAAAGTTAGACGATGAGATGATTGAATTGCCTTGTCACACCCCTTACTAGGTGAGATCATTTAGAATGACCTTTACTTTTATGTGTCAATCATGTACATATCAAAAAATAAATTAGGTCTCATGCGCCAAAAATTAAAAATGGTCTCATCATTTCAAAAAAACTATTTTTTCTTTACTCACAAATTGAATTGATTATTAAACCAAATTACAAAAAATTAGTATCTAACTCAAATTTTCATTTGTGTATTTTAATTTGGAGTTTTCTTTTTTGAATTTTAAAAAAAATGTGATTGTAATATCTTGTTAAACATTGAATGGAACAAGTTAAATTTTAATACATGAGACATAATATGGTAGAAAATCATGAGTTAGTCAAATCTTATTATATATTCAACAAAATAAGACTAGTTTATTATATATTATCCTATTTTGTTTTATGTACTAAACACATCCTTAAGTATTTTATTATGACTTTATTTTTAAGAGCTTTAAATCATTATTTTATCTATATTACTATTTTTTTTTTCTTTTAAGCCATATATGTTGGAAATAAGGATATTTTAAAAGACTTTTATCCCATATTGAAAATGAAAATTTTGTTTCACATATTTATAAGATAATATTTGTCTTATACTTTGTAAAAGAAAAGACCTAAAGAAGAGTTTGAGGTAGTTGGAAAACTAGTTCTTACAACATCATACATCTATAAGAGCAAATTTACCTTTAAGAATAGTGCATTTGTATACTTTAAATTAATACTTTTTCCTTACATACTTATTTTTTTTTATATCTATTTATAATCTCTTATGTACACTTACTCTAAATGGCAACAGTTTCAAGGATAACATATAACCCTGTCAAATTGATTTTTTTTTATGGATGTGATCATCATATAGCCTTTATAACACGCTCACTACTTTTTTAGCAAAATGAATTAGTTTCTTTGTAAAACTTGGAACAATTCAGTCAACGTTGGAATTGACTAAAATTAATACTAATTTTATCCTAATATAAGAATCAATTAATAAATTCATTACATAGGATGTCTAACTAAACAATTCTCATTCTTCCATTCCTACCAATTAGCAATTAGTTGAGTAGTATTAAGAGTTATCCCTCAAAGCATATAAACAATAAAAGTGGCATTGATTTGGTTTTAAACTCTGTTTTATGTGTGTGTGCATGTATTCATAGTTTTGATTTTTTCCTAAAATTTTAATCTATTCAAGTTAAAAATAAAAAAACTCTAAAGGTTCAAAGTTGAGTTGATAATTTTAGTTATAATTTGACATTTATACTCAATTTCTCCTCTTAAACTACTAGAATATATTTACCAAATTAATTATTAAGGTAAAATCAATATCTAAAAATCAATATGTCCTTTATAACTTTTGAGGCATAGGCATCTTGTTGGCATTTGGCACCCTTCTTTCTTCAGTACAATTTGAAAGGATAATATAATTACTAGGATTGAAATACTTATGCAGTCCCTTTTGAAAATTTCAAAGTCTTAGGATTACTTACCTCAGTGTTATTCACTTTAACACACTTTCATACCTCTTGTATCTTAAAAGCAACCTCTTCGTGCCCATTTACTTCTTTCCCTTTTCATCCATCAATTTCTATCCATCAAGTTATTCTTAATTCAATGGTCTTTGTATAGCCCTTTTGATCCATTCGTCTCTCTAATTTTTCATCTAACATCTTTAGCCTCGTAGTCCTTTGCCAATCCTCCATCTTGTAGTTCTTACTACTAAAGTGGTCACAGGGTCATCTTAACCTCCATTCTTTTCTTTCAATCATCTCTGAGACCTCACAAAGTGTTAAGTCCTTGACTTCCTCATCTGTCTCCTTTACCCTTTTGTTTGATTTTTTTTTTTTTTTTTACTTTGGCTTTATAGGTTGATTATAGATCTTTCACTTAAAAAAGGTCTAGGCAATTTAACTTAGTAATACTACTTTTGAATTCTCATAGGATGGAAGGTTTTACTATCCAAATTGTGAGTTTTATAATCTTTTTTTTTTTGTTATTTTCGATGTTCACTCAACTTTTTTTTTTTTTTTGCCTCTAAATTTTTCATGTGTTGCATTCAAAAATTGTTGGTTTCACCTCTATTTGCCTTCATAGGAAAAGCACCTAAATTTGTTTGCCTTCACCAAATTAACCTTTTAATCCAACTTCATAAATCCTATATTCAACCTTATAATTGTTTCCAATCCACCTAAAATTCCTTAGCCACAAAAATTTCCTTAGCCTAGTCAATCCTGCAACCATAAATACTACCTACTATTCGTATGCTCTAAAGTCACTACCCCACAACAAGCCACTCACTAGCCTTTGTCCTTCATTTCTTTACTCGCCTCCAAAATCAAAATCTCAAAACCAATTTGCTTAATGAAGTAGGAGACTTTATTGCCATGCAATACAAATAAAATCAAAATTTCCTTTTCTAATTACTATTCTAATTTTTTATACACTGATGTATAAAGGAGCAAATAAGTGAAAGAAAGTTGATTTTGTAATACCATAATCAATAATATGTGCGTTATTTGTTTGTCATTAATGAGAACCATAGAGATGAAGGGTGGAAGACTTCAAAGGATGCAAGAGATCCATTGCACATTCCAGAAGGCCCAATAACACAAGCTAGAGTTTCAATTGATGCAGAAGGTCCTTTGCACATTCCAGAAAGCCTGATAACATGAGTTAGAGTTTCAAAGGATGCAAGAGGTCAATTGCACAATCCAAGAGGCCCAATAACACAGGCTAGAGCCAGAAAGATGAAAGAAGAACTAAATGGGCTGATTAAGGACGTTCAGGTCAACCAAGTTTCAAATGGTGCGAATTCAAACTTGGAAGAGAGTCCAGACCTTATTAATATCATTGGAGTACTTAAAGTGTTAGAACTAAGTAATAGTAATCACTCCAAATTAAGAGTTTATTTTCTGTATAAGAATTTGTCCCTAAATAAGGAATTCCTTCTAAATAAGGAATTGTCCTAAGTAGGAATTTGTACCTCTTTAGAATTGTTATCTTAACCTATAAATAGACACCCCTTGTAACATAAAAAATCAGACAACTTTAAGTGAAATAGAAAGTAAGGGTTTTTCTCCCTCGATTTTTTTAAGAACTAAAGAACTTATCAAAAAGTACTTTTTCTTATGGCGTTCAAATCGACTTATCACTCCTAATTCCTTTCTTTTCTAGGGTGTGGCATCCATATCCTTCTTGAATACCCTAGATTCGTGTTCCTTTGAATATTGGGTCTAGGGTTTCTATTATTAAACTCTGATTTAACTTTGTTGGTTGTTCTTTGATTCCTTGTATGTGTGTGTTAGGTCCCTAAACCACGTCTTTTTGGGGTTTTTCGCATCAGTCATTAAGACTCACTAGTTGCATGTGAATCAATGAAGGAGATGTGATACTACAGTTGTATCTAAAATTGAAAGGAGTTGAGGTCACTTTTCTATTGGAACCAATTGATGAAAAAAAAAAAAAATTGCTAGTTGCCTTTCATCAATGAGGAAAATTTATCCCCACCAAAAAAAAAACAAAAAAACTTACGTACTAAGATGAGAAGAACTTTAATACAAACCTTAGAAGAACTACACTTAAAAAGTTAACTATTGAGGTCTGAAAGTCCAAAGTCTATAAAATTTCATTTTTGAAATATCATGCTTCATTCGTGGGACTCAAGTCTTATATCTTACACTTAAAATTTTAACAAAATCAAATGTGATGTGGGAATGGGGAAACTGAACGCTTGAGATGCAAAGAAAAGCTATTTTGGTAGAGGAAAATAACTGATCAGTGAAGCAGTTGGAAGCACATCAAGAAGAGAGATAAAGTGGGGAAAAAAAATCCAACTCCACGAACAAGATTCGTGGGTGGCTAGTCCATTGGACTAATGTAATATCTAATCCTTCAATATAAAAAATATCACAATGTGTTTTATTCACAACAAAATGTTTTTTAATGTTATAAATAAAACCAACCTACAATCATGATTTAAAAGCCAATATCCAACTAAAACAGCAGAGGAATTCTCATCTGGCATTCCAACCAGCTGAAAATAATACATGTAGATAGAGTGAACTATGTTTTTTATTTTTACATGTGTTTAGAGGTAAACTCTTATTTTGTATTCATAAAAACCTGACATGCAACAAAGAGAGGGAAAATGTGCATCAAAGAACTACATGTCCAATAGAAAGACACACAACATGGCTACCTATAAAATGCAGCAAATAATTTGGGAACAGTATAGAAAACTAGGAAATAACATTCGTCTATGAGATTCTCAATGAACAAAAACAACCTCTGTTGCCAGCCAGGGTTGATATAAAGTACTAATGCAAAGGCCACCAGGAATACAATGTAGCTTGCTATGAAGCTTGCAATGAAGGACACAGGATCAATGTCGTACCATTTTTCTTCACTTGCATCAGTATTGGATGGTGTCAATTGTGGTGTGTCATGAATGACATTGCAACTTGCTAAGGGAGGTCCACAAAGAAATGGATTTCCTTCATAGCTTTTGCTGTCAAATGTCTGAAACTGTTTATCCCTGTCTGGAAGCCTTCCTGATAAGTTGTTGTATGCTACACTGAAGGATGATAGAAAAGTAAGACCAATTAGTTCTGATGGAATTTCTCCACTCAATTTGTTGTGGGAAAGGTCCAAGCTCTCTATCTGTTTAAGTTTTGCAAAAGTTGTCGGAATGAAGTATGTCAAATGATTATGAGACAGGTTCAATGCATGTATCGAACTCAAATTTCCAAGCTCTGCTGGTATTTCTCCTGTCAGTTGGTTACAAGATAAATCCAATGCGGACATCAATTCAAGAATGTAACCTTCGTATATACTGAGCCTTGCTTTTGTCACAAATTCAACTTGCACTCGTTGCACATAAGCAGCACCAAAGTCTAAAACTATAGAGAAGCTATCCAATAGATTGCCCCCAATTTCTGTAGAGTATCCCTCATCAAAAGGATTAAACTCAGTGTCGGATGAAAAGTCAGATAAAGTTAACTTCCCAAAAGAGATATTACCAAAACAACGAGGTATGTGTCCCGAAAACGAGTTATGTGAGAGATCCAAGATGGCAATTTGATTCAACTGACAAAGTTGATCTGATATCAAACCCCCCAAAGAATTTTGGCCCAGAAGAAGAACCCTCAAATTCGATAAAGCCCCAACCGAGTATGGAATGCGACCAGACAACAGATTATTTCCAATGCTTAGTGTCTGAAGGCTAGAAGAATTGAGCAATGTTTCCGGAATCGAGCCAGTGAGTCTATTTCCTTCCAAATTCAAATGCTGTAAATATGAAAAATTGAAGCAAGACGGAATAGGGCCTGAAAGAAAGTTGTGCGAAAGGTCCAAATAATCTAACAACTCAAGCCTAGTCAATTCACTTGGAATTCTGCCTTTGAGCTCATTACCTGCCATGTTTAGTGTAATTCTTCCAAAAGAAGGTGTCATTGTGCCAATAGAGGGAGGAATCTCACCTGTTATGTGGTTGTCACTGAGATCTAAGAACCCTAAACTCAGATAGTGTGAGATCCAACTTGACAGATTGCCCGTAATCTGATTTTCACTGAGTTGCAATGCCCATAATGAAGTCATATTAATGGAATTTGGTATTTGGCCATGTAATTTGTTGTTTGAAGCCGCCAAAGTGATCAAATTAGAGAAATTTGCTAGTCCTACCAAAGTAGTCGCAATTTCTCCTGAAAACCTGTTGTTGGATAGATCTAAATACTTCAGCTTTGGCATGTGGCCAATTGAGAATGGAATGCGACCTTCGAAGGCATTTGCAGAAAGATTAAGTGCTTGTGCTTTTGAAAACAAATCGCCAATATCTGGTTGAAGTTCTCCGCGGAGTTGATTGTCTGATATATCTATGCTGCTCATCACAAAGCTGGAGTTGGAGGATAAATGGAACTGACCCCTGAAAGAGTTCTTTCTAAGACTTAGGAACTCCAATTTCGTGTTGTTTTCAAGCAACCAGTTGGGGAAGGTTCCAGTTAGGTTATTGTGGGAGAGATCCACGGCTCTCAAGTCAGTTTGGTGAGTAAGAAACTGAGGAATATTGTACAATTTACAGTTTGATAGCACAAGAAATTTGAGTTGACATGGAGGTAACCAATCATGTGAATACTGAGTTTGGACCTCTAGCTTGTGGTTATGGCTTGATAATATTAGCCCTTCAAGATTTGTGTGGTTGGCAATTGAGTAAAAAGAGAATAAACCCTCAAAAAGATTATCTCTAAGATCAATGTACTTGAGATCTTTGAGGTTAAAAATTGGAAAGGATGAGATATCCCCTTCAAGTCGGTTAAATGACAAGTCCAAGATTCTAAGGGATGTCAAATTGCCAAGACAAGGTGGAATAGTTCCACTTAAATCATTGTAACGAAGAAACAACTCTTGAAGGTTCTTTAATTCACATAAGCCTGCAATAATAAAATGTGGACATAAGAGATGTAAAACCTAAATTTAACTTTTAATGAAATGTTAATAACTACCTTGTTGGGCGAAAGATCCATTAAGATTGTTTCCAGCCAAAGATAGAGCCTTGAGTGAAGTCATATTGCCAAGAGAATGGAAAACATTTCCAAAAAATCCATTCATAGTCAAATCTAAGATTTCTAATTTCTTCAAACTTCTCAATTCTACCAGATAAACAAAAAAAAAAAAAGGAAAATTAGCATGTTAAAACTACTAAATGAGGTCAGAAAGGCAAGACCTTGTACCAATGAAAAGGCAAAATATATGGGTTCTCAAGAGATGTTCCAAATTTGGTTTTCAAACTCATAAATAGCAACAACATGGCAAACAAGCTCTAGTGCTCACTTCAACAATAATACATAAATTGGACAAAGAAAGCGAAATGAGAAAATTGAATCAGTCATACTTATAGCTAATTAATTAAAATTAGGTACAATACGATACCATGAAAGAATTAGGAGTGTTGATAAATTGACTTTTTTTTAATTTAAAATTTTAATAAGTTTGCTAGTGTTAAAAACTTAAAAATAAAAAAATAAAAAATAAAACTTTTAACTCCTTTTGTGCCTCACTTGATCCTTTGGAGAGTATTTATAGTAAAACCTCATGTCAAAAAACTTTACAACTTAAAATAGCTATATAACACATACATTCTGTAATAAAATATAAATATAAATTATGAAGGGGCATAGTAACGAATAGCTACAATTTGTTTTTATCAAGAAGTTTGTTGAGTTATGAGTTAAATAATAGAAATAGTTCTCTCTATTTCAAGGTTTTGGTGAAAATGAGATATCTATTGATTAACAAAATCTTAATTGATTCTTACCTTTAGGATAATTTTAGTATCATTAAGTGGATTCCAACTGAGATTCAATTGTTCTAAGTTTACAAAGAAGCTAATTCTACCAAAGAAGTAGAAACTTGAGAGACTTATGATGCCGACCTGGGATGGAAAGATCTCCATAACAGCAACTCCCCCTGATAAGATATAGTCGTCGAAGCGATGTAAGGGTGCTTAGACAGGGCTGTATGTTGCCGCTGAAATTGTGGAAGGTTAGATCAAGTGTCACCAATTTCTTCAAAGCCTTGAAATCTATATATAAGCAATGTGTTACTAATACAAGAAAAATTGGGACTAGAGCTCACAAAAACAAAACTATTGTCAAACACTACAAGCATAATGTGTTTAATTGCTGTTCCTCCAGAGATATTTTAACAAGATATTGCAACCACAATTTTCAAAAAAAAAAAAAAACACTTCACCTCAAATTAAATGTGTGAAGATAAAAATTTCTGAATAAATATGGTTTTTATCATTTGGTTTGATTCTCAGTAAAATTTGTGAGTAAAGACAAAATGTTTCTTTCAAAATGATGAGAGCAATTCTAAATTTTGGTGCACGAGACCAAATTAATTTTTGGCGAGACACATGCATGTAGGCTTGTCTGCGTGTGATAGATTCACGGTGTAACATGTAAATGATTGACAAACAGAAGCAAATGTTATTACAGAGGGTCTTGCCAAGCAAGCAAGGCGCACGTGACAAAGCAATTCAATCTCAACCATAATCTCATTGTTCGGCTTTAAAGAGTTCAATGAAGCAGAGTGACTAAAACTTTTTTACTGTATGCCAACCTGGAAATGTTTGCAACGTACATCTAGTTTTACACAGTTTTGAGGGTAATTAGTAACTCTAGCTGGGTACTAAATAGTTCGCTCCTCCATGGATTCAGTCTAGTGGCCTAGTCCACTGTGTAGTATAACCGGCCCAATCCCCTACAGCGAGACTGAAAGGCACCACATCTCTGTTTCCTATCTTATGAAAATAAAATAAAATAAAATAATATATATATATATATATATATATATATATGCTTTTATAACTATTGGATAAAATTCTCTGATTTCTCGGTGGCATGTCATGGTGATTGGAATTCTAGACCAGACTTTGGTGAAGATGAGTAATCTATTGAGTATTGCGATCGAAGCGATGTAAGGGGGCTTGGACAGGGCTGTATGGTGCCCCTGAAACTGTTGTAGCTTAGATTTAGTGTCCCTAAATTCTTCAAAGTATTGTGAAATACTAAATGTATAAAGTGTTTAATTCTGTTCCTCAGATATTTTAATAAGATATTAGAACCGTAATTTTCCTTAAAAAAATTCACGTAAAATCAAATATGTGCAAATAAAAATTTCTAAATTGGTACTAGTTTTTATTATTTCATTTGATTCTCCAATTATATTTATGAATAAAGACAAAATATTTCTTTTAAAATGATGAGACTAGTTCTAAATTTTGGTGCATCAGATCAAATTAATTTTTGGACATGTAAATAGACATATATGCGCGTAGGCATGTCTGCGTGTGGCATGTAAATGATTGACAAACAGAAGCAGATGTTCAATGAAGCAGAGCGACTCAAACTTTTTTATCGTATGCCAACTTCTAAATGTTGCGTTTTTGTGGTGCAGATTATCAAAGAAACATTGATTGAGAAAAAAGAAAGTATTAGAGCTATTGTATGTTCCGTACCATGATTCGGGTAGCATTCAGTAAACCCATTCGATGATAAGTCTAGACTGAGCAGCTCCTTGAAAGGAGTAAACAAGGACATGTTCAGAAGAACCCTTTGACTGCCGGTCATGTACGGCAGCAAATCCTCCAAAGTGAGTTTAGTCACCATGGTGGCGTTATTGCACTTGACTCGCTCCCAGCTGCAGCAGTCAGCCACTGGATCATCGGTCCACGAAGGAAGGACTTCATTAATGTACCGCCGATTTTCATCACCACCGTTTAACTTAAAGTAGTCCTTGATCCCTAATAGACCCAACCTCTCTTCCTCTAAACAACTCTCAAGAACACCCACAAACACCACATGAATTAAAACCCAAAAACAATAATGTTTTCTACTGAAGCGATACTCCATTGGCATGCAACAAAGAACAAAATCAAAATCAAAATAACCCCTTTTCCAATTGCTATTCTAATTTCCCCCTCACGCAACACATATATAGAGCAGCATACCTATGAAAAGAGTCAACTTTTTAATGCCAGAGGTCACTTTCCTAATAGACCTAATAGTCAAAAAAAAAAAAAACAGGACGAAATATCTATCTATATAAAAAGAATAAACAGTAAAGAATTTCCTTGAAATTTCCCTCGTTGACCCTTTCCACAATGAGGTAGACAGAAGAATAGACCAAAGGAGAAGCCGCGAAGCATCGCTGTCGCTATATGACAATAAAAGCAACTGTTTCGTCGGTGCGGTTGGTAGGTAGACAGAATTTAGATGAGAAGAAAAGTCTTCGTATCTGATTTATTAGCATCCCATTACTATTTATAAAAAAATTGTGTGATTACAAAAAATGTATGCACTATACTAATAAATTTAACAGGATAAGCTAAATTTTACTGACAAAATTTTATGAAATTTTTTCAAAATAATCTTATATCATATTTGGTTAAAGTCAAATTTTATTTTTATGGTTAAGAGATGAAACTCTAATGATTTTAGATATCTTTGTGAGGTATGTCTAGACACTTAACTTACGGTAACGTAAGTGATGGTTAGTAAGATTTGTAGCGTGAACTATTTTTTTCTTGTTAAATATGTCTAGGACACTTAATTTTCTTCGTAGGATTTGTAATGTCGAGAGTTTTTTTGGTACCTAATTAGAAGCATTTGGACGTTAGTGATGTTTACCCTGACTTGAAAATATGTTTAATTCCAACCACTAAATACTATTGATATCGACGGCAACCAAGCAGGTTCTCAAAGTAAAGTTAATGACTAATACCAACTACTAAATATTTTAATAAGTTTTAAGGGTTAATACCCAAAAAATTTATGAATTTTCCAAATTTTTCTAAATCTAGTGTGAACTATTTTTTTATTAAATATGTCACAAACTTTGCATTTAGTTCTAAAACTAGCATGCCATTAGTAGACTTTAATAAAAACCATTAAATTGCTTACATGACATGTCATTTTCGCATTAGAAGTCCTGTGGAATAATACGCAGAGCCACATGACATACTAAAAATTAAAAAATAAAATAAAAAATAAAATAAGAAAAATTAAAAATTATAAGTTGGTTTTTTTTATTTTCAATTTTTGGGTGCCAGGTGGCTTTTCGATATACGTTACGTGGCTTCTCATGCTATGCTAGCATGCCACGAGTATTTTAACCATTTTCGTTGAAACTTCCTAATGGTATGCTAGATTTAGTACCAAATGCAGAATTCGTAATATATTTAGAAAAAAAATATAGTTCATGCTAGATCTAAAAAAATTCATAGGGTTCATATATTTTTAAGTATTAACCCTAATTGTAAATAAGAGTTAAGACATTTTGAATCAATTGCCTTGATTATAATATGTGACAATTTTAGTGAATTTTTTTCTCTTTATAAGATAAAAAATATTTGACAAACTTTTGAAGTAAAATATTATGCAATGATTGATTTAACAAATAATTAATTTTTTTGCTATTTTGATTCTCTTACATATCTAACATAAGTATTTAATCTAATGAAATCTTGAAAACTAGATAATAAGGAGACCTTTGATGTAAATGAAATAGGGTTTAGTTTTTGCATTTGGAATATTTTTTCACTAATTGAAAAATAAAAATACTAATAATAAAAATGAGTTATAATTTATGAGATACAACTTCTTATAATAATTTATGTCTCATTTTCTAATTTTGTATTCAAAGAATATCTTGACTTAAAGTATCGATAATAGAATTGATGTTTATATCTTAATGACATCCAAGATAAAACTTATAACTTTTCTGACTTTCAAAGCGTGTCCAAGACTTGACTCATAATATACCTCTACGCCTAAGCTCACGTTACCATTTAACTCAATAAAATCATGAAAATTATTGATGTAAAGAAGATTTTTGTGTAAATATTATAAGTTTTATTTTGTAAATTTAAAATATTTTTTCACCAATTACTTAAAAAAAAATGAGTTATAAAATACAATTTGTTATAGTTATTAATATCTCATTTTTTAAAGTAGTGTTCAAAGATGACCTTAACATGAGACAAGAATATAATTAATGTTCATATTCTAATTTGAAAAGTGCATCCAAATTTGAAAAATTAAAGAAAAAGAAATTTTTCTTATTAATTTGATTCATTGACCTGCATAACTTATAAATTCTGTAATTTTCACAATGATATAAACAAAAAAAAATATACATGAACCTCATGTTTATATGTTTATATTATTCTACCAAGACTTTAAAAGAAGACTTCAAAAACAGAAACTGAAAGAAGAAAATTTCTTAGAAATTTTGCTCATTAACCTATATAACTAATAAGTTTTCAAATTTCGACACTAAGATGGATAGAAAATTTGACTTAAACCCTATGTTTATATGTTTGTCTTATCTTATCAATACTTGAAAAGAAGAAACCAAAAAAAGAAGTTACTAAAAATTTGACTTATTGTACTAGAATAATAAGTTTTTTAATTTCACAATAACATAAACAAAACAATAAACCTTGTGTTTATGTATATATATGCATGTGTACATACACATAAAGAGATAAGAAAAATTAAAGTCCAACTTCTTTGCTTTGGTATGCAAGTATGGTGAGTATTTATTCATTCTTTACTATTTATTCATATATGGTATATATTTCTTATAAAATGAAAATTTTTTATTAAAATAAATAAATATATAAAGAAATTTAAAGTATTATTTAATTTAATTGAATATAATACACGAACCATATAATTTAGTTAAAAATAATAAATAATTAACAAGTCTATATAAAACAATTAAATCCTTATTTTCTACATATAATGTGGCTTAGGGAGTTATATGTTGTCTAATTATACAGTTAAATTGTGCAAGTGTAATTTTCTTTCTTCTTTTCTTACTTTATCAATGTATTTTACAAAAATATCATCTATCACAATGCATTTATATTTTGATATTTATGCGTGTTGTTGCTCACTAATTAACAAAACTTAATGGAATTAACTAGCCAATTTATAAGAAATTTAACATAATCCAACCTAATAAATAATCTAATTTAATTCACATCTAATCTAAATGGTTTATTTAGAATCCAACTCTTTCCAGACATTCAACATTCAAAAAAACATGGCCTTATTCACAACATCAACACGAAGAAGGTGAGTAAATTCAAGAACTATATGTCCAATGCAAACACATAAAATACTGAAACCTGTCGAAGTACACAATTAAGGAAAATAATCAAGCAAACTAATTGAAGTAATGAATGGTTGGATAATAATAAATAAGTTGACTTGAAAACATGTGCTTCAGTCCGTCACAATGAAATGTAAAGTGAAAAGTGGGCTGAATACTAAAATAAATAAATTATTAAAGAATTTTCTATAATAAAAGAGAAAAGAAAATTAGAGTTTTTTTCTTTTTTTTTTAAATTTCTGTATACACACAACTAAGAATTTAAGAAAGATAGGTTATCATAAATTCAAGGGGTTTTCAAATGTATCTATAACAATTATGATGATGTTATCCACATTTAAAAAGAAAAAAACAAATTAGGAAGTAATTTCTTTAAGGTACACAAAGATTAAATTTTTATGGCTATTAAAGCAAGATTTGAAACAACTTGAGGATGTAGCAAGTGAAGAGATTGCTTACCCTTTGACATTCAGAGAACTGAGATTTCAAACCTCATCTTCCCTAAATTTTGACAAAATGTAAACTTTAATCCAAATGAAAGAAAAAAAAATTGCTTATCATTCAATGGCCCTTACCCATAGCATGGGCAAGAACATTTTACATCAAACTCAAGCACCTAGCTTTACTAAAGGTCAACAATGAGGTTTTCCATGGTTATGAGAACTCGCAGAACCACAAAGTGGGACAACTTCAAATGAACATTGCTTAATTTTATACTTTGGCATTGGTATAAAAGCCTAGGAAGATTTTTCAACCATTACAAGAAGTTCATAAATCATCATAGAAAACGTATAGGCATACCTATAGTGCATAACATTAGAGACTTGCCAAGGAAGCTTATTGTCACATGGACACCTTTTGTCCAGCCCATCAAACACTTTGGAAGGAGAAAATCGGGCTAGACTAAACCTCTGCGGGCTGCCAGTATTACCCAGCCCCTTTACTGCCTATGAAAGGCCCCGGAAGTGTACAAAAGTGTCTTCATCTAGAGACTTCCTATATAGTACATTATAGCTACCTAAAGAATTCCAAAAAGAACTATTTTAAATGCATATCTAGAATATTCTTTGTAAATATTTAGAATATACCATTCTAAGACATTTTTTTAGATATATAAATAGGTCACCCCTTCTCATTTGTACAACACAGTTTGCTTTCTTAATAAAGCTCTCACTTACATAGCTCTCTTGTGCTCTATATACTTTCAGCTCTTTTATTTGCCTCTCAATGTTTTTTACTCATTTTCTCAACTCTTTAAGATTTACTTAGTTTATCTTCTCACACAAGGTTGACTAAGTGTCACGCGGGTTAATACGAATAAGGTCTAATCTCGTAACAAGTAGTATCAGAGCAACGGTTCAATCTTTAGATACAACTTGGATATTTGGTGTTTTCTGAAGCTACGAGTATAGCAAGTGAAGAAGGATTTGTTGCAACCACTATAGAGTAACAAGTGGGGCAACAAGCCCGTGGGTGTGAGGAGCAACGCATCCCAACTAAGTGTGGCTAACCCAAGGCCCCAGCAAGAGAATCCACAGAGTCCCATGTTGCTAGCTTGGAAATAAGCATTACCAACTTGAAAGCTAGAGTGTACGAATTCAGCAAACAAGTTGACAATGTGATCCATGAGAATTTTGAGATCACAAGAGCTACCAAATACATAGTTGATGAGTTTGGCCGCTCATTTAAGGGAGAACTATGCTCCTTGAACCAAAAGGAACCAAAAATTGTTCGACCTATGAGAGTTCGTTAAATGAGAGATTCATGACCTTTGCAAAGAGATAGAGTTGCTACGTCGAAGCACTCCAATTTCAGCTAGTACGACTACCACCATTAGTGCTATTGCAGTGCATAACTTGAAGGTTCCTAAGCCTACCATGTACAATGACACCCGTAATACCACTGCTGTGGATAACGTTCTCTTTGGTCTCAAACAATACTTTGAGATCATTGAAGTTGTTGATGACCTTGTAAAGGTATACAATGCCTCAATTTTCTTAAGGGATACTACCCAACTATAGTGAAGGTGGAAGTATTCCAAAAGGAAGAAAAGTTTGTGCATTCTTAACACCTAGGAGTAATTCAAAATTGAATTGCACAAACACCTCATGCCTCATAATGCGGACAACCAAGTTAGGGGAAAGTTACGTCGCTTAAGTCAAATAGGTAGTATTTCTAATTACATCAAGGAATGTACTACCCTTATTCTTGAAATTGATATGTCCGACAGAGAACTTCTCTTACACTTTAATGACAGCTTAAAGGATTTGGTAAGAGTGGAGTTAGACAGGTGTGATGTGCAAACTTTAGATGCTGTCATTGCTACTGCCGAGACACTCATTGATTACTCTTCCTACTCCAAGAGTAAAAAACTTAACTCCAACAAGAGTGGGGAGAGAAAAATGAACAAAAATAGGATGCAGAGCACAAGGAGGGTGGACACCAGAAACCCTTAAGTGGCAATCCCAAACATGGCCAGAATTCTTCGGGTAAATGTAACATAGGTAATCTCCTAAAACTCTGCTTTATTTATGACCACATTGGGTGAGGGACTACCCCAACAGTAGAGCAATGAATGCCATAACAATATAACTCAACAAAGAGAAACCTAAGAAAAAGCCTTAAACCGACATGGGAGCTATTCAATAATTGGGTAACCTATCCAAGCTTTTCTCTCCATCAGTCCTCGAGGAGAAGAGACTACTATATGCGGATGTTGCCATTAAAGGCAAAGCCGCATATACGATGCTAGACATGGGAGCAATGCCGAGCGTGTCTAGCATTGTACAACTTCATAGATATACAAGAGGTCGAGCATCTAGGTCTTAAACTTGCAAAGGGGAATGACACCATCAAGGTTGTCAATTTGGAGCAAAACTTGTCCAAGGTGTAGCGCAAGGAGTAGTTGTTTGAATCAGAGATTAGACTGGTAAGTTAGACTTCATTGTCGTTCTTATGGAAGATTTCAAAATGTTGCTAGACCTTGCATTTTTCTGCAAAGTTTTAGCTTCTCTCGTTCCTGCCTCGAGTTCTCTTGTGATCCTTAATACTTGCAAGAACCAATTGATCCCTTTGAAGAGCATGGAGAAGTCAAAACCATCGATGATTTCTTCCCTGTAATTCAAATAGAGTCTTAAGTTAGGGGAAGGCTATGTTGCTACCATAAGAGAACTCAATGATGGGGAAAACGTAGCAACACCTACTCTTACATTGTCGCAATCTGTCTAGGTTATCCTTATTGAGTTCAAGGACGTGATACCTCCCAAATTGCTAAATAAGCTGCCTCCTAGACGAGATGTGGATCACCGCATCGAGCTAGAACCCTGTGTCAAACCTCTTGCCATGACCCTTTATCACATGGCACCCCCCGAGCTCACTGAACTAAGGAAGCAGCTCCAAGACTTGATCGATTTAGGCTACATTCAACCATCAAAAACCCTTTTTGGTGTTCTAGTCCTCTTCCAAAAGAAGAAGGACAATTTGCTACAAATGTGCATTAACTACCGAGTCTTGAACAAGGTCACTATCAAAAACAAGTATCCAATACTTTTGATAGCTGATCTCTTTGACCAATTAAGGAAGGCGGCGTACATCACCAAGCTGGGCTTACGATCGGGCCACTACCAAGTTCGTATTGGCCAAGGTGATAAACCAAAAACAACCTGTGTAACACGCTACGGAACCTTCGAGTTCCTAATCATGCCCTTTAGCCTCACTAACGCACCAACTACCTTTTGTACTCTTATGAATAAGGTACTACATCCTTTCCTTGACAAATTCGTAGTGGTTTACTTGGATGACATCATGGTATACAATAACACCGTTAAGGAGCACATAGAACACCTCAAGTAAGTCTTCCAAGTTCTCTGAGAAAACGAGTTGTACAACAAGAGGGAGAAGTCTTCATTAGCCGAGCAAGAGGTCAACTTTCTTAACCACAAGATCAAGGATGACAAGCTAATAATGGATCCAGCAAACGTGTAAACCATCCAAGCATAAGAGCCACCAACTAAGGTCCCAAAATTGCGATCTTTCCTAAGGCTAGCAAATTATTATCTTCGGTTTATTAAAGGATATTCTACCATAGTAGTGCCCCTAACCGACCTCCTGAAGAAGAAGAACACATGGAATTGATTGAGGGAATGCCAAGCTTCCTTTAAAGGATTGAAGGAAGCAATCCCTGAGGAACCTGTTGTGGTGTTACTAGACTATGAAAAACCTTTCGAAGTTTACACCGATGCATTTGACTTCACCATCAGGGGAGTCTTGATGCAAGACAGACCACTCATTGCTTACAAAAGTCACAAGTTAAACAAAACGACCAAGAGGATGAAAAGATGGCTGACACCAAACGACACCGAAAAGAGTATGCGAAGAGAGAAATGGTAATTGTGAAGTTGCTGCTTAACCAATTTAAGTTCCGGCGCAAGGTACACAAGGGCTTAGTACGGAAGTACGAAAGGTCATTTTCTGTCATTAAATGTATGGAAAAGGTTGCCTACCAAGTCTAATTCCCACCAAAACTAAAGACCCATAACATTTTCCATGTAAGTCTGCTAAAACCTTTTCATGGAGACAAAGAGGATCCAAGTTAGAGCAAGTCTAAATGCACATTAACTGCTATGGTCACCAAATTCAACAAGTAAGAAGAGCACATTCTTCCTGGTAGAGTGATCTAAAGAAGAGGAGTTCCTAATTACACTAAGTATTTAGTGAAATGAAAAGATTTGTTTGATGAAGAAGTTAGTTGGGAATTAAAAGACCTGTTTTGGCAGTTTATTGATCATATTCGACATATAAAGCTAAGAACGTGACGAGTACATCGTGGAATTAAGTGGGCAAGGATGTCACTTAGACACCTCTTGTCCAACTCATCAAACACTTCGGAAGGAGAAAACCAGGCTAGACTAAATTTCTGCAAGTTGCCAACATTAACCTTTTTACTGTTTACAGAAGGTCCCGAAAGCATGCAGAAGTGTCTTCATCTAGAGACTTCTTGTAAAGTGCATTACAACTACCTAAAGAATTCCGAAAGGGACCGTCTTAAATGTATATTTAGAATATTTTTTATAAATATTTAAAATATATTATTCTTAGATATTCTTTTGAAATGTATAAATAAGTCACCTTTTCTTATTTGTACAACACAATTTGCTCCCTTAATAAAGCTCTCACTCACACAACTCAACTCTCTCATTTGTCTCTTAACGTTTTCCGTTCCTTTTCTCAACTCTTTAAAGCTTGTTTAGTTTATCTTCTCAAACAGGTTGACTTAAGTGGCGCACAGATTAGTCCTAATAAGGTCTAACCCCATGAGATTATGTACAATTTCTTCCATATTGAATCAATATGAAAGATAGCTTTGCGCAAAGCATAATGATATCTAGCCACCTTAATCAACTTTAAGTCTTAACCATATTACAACGCAGGCTTTAAGCTTCATATTCTTTTATATATAATAGCTGCACTTCCTTCTTGAGAGTAGTAGCTATTTACAGCATATCCCATGATACCTCCCCATATACTCAGGGCGGAAGCTTACCAGATTATGTAGGTCAGTTGATTGAAACTTCTTAATGTCGTTAGCAGTAAACTTACAAGACCCCAAGGTCAGAGATTGTAAGCTTTTCAATGGCTTCAAATGNGTTAAGACATGTTGAATCACTCAATTCTCCTCATACATGACATGTGAAAAGTTTAAGCAAAATCCTCTTTAATAAGATAAAAAGTATCTGATAGACTTTTAAAATGAATATAATCAATAATTGATTTAACAAATAATTCATTTTTTGGCCATTTTAGTTCTCTTGCATATCAAACATAGATATTTAACTTAACGAAGTCTTGAAAACTATATAATAAAAGGCTTTTGATGCAAATGTATTGAGATTTATTTCTTACATTTGGAATATTTTTGGCTAATGACAAAATGAAAATGTTGCTTATAAAAATGAATTGTAATTTATGAGATGCTTCTTATAGTGATTCATATTTTATTTTTTAATTTTGTATTTAAAGAAAACCTTGATTTAGAGTATTGATGATGGAACTAATGTTCATGACCTAACGAAGACTTAGGTTTTTCCAAAGTGTGTTCAAACTTTGAAAGGAAGAAATTAAGGAAAACACTTTCTAGCAAACGGGTGTGCAAGATTTGACTTATCACCTATTTAATTTTTAAAACATATCTAAGATTTAACTCATAATATCTCTTGTTTTTAAAGTGCATCCAAAATTTGGCTCATAATAAATTCCCACGCCCAAGTCCATTTCTTTAAAAATATGTCTTTACCATTTCACCCAACAAAATCACAAAAATTATTGACATAAAGAGGATTTTCATGTAAATATAATGAGTTTTATTTTGTAAATTTAAAATAGTTTTTCACCAATTACTTAGAAAAATGAGTTATAATTTATAAAATACAATTTGTTATATATATTAACATCTCACTTTTTAATGTAAAGTTCAAAGATGACTTTAACTTGAGACATGGATAATAGAGTTGATGCTCATAATCTAATGTAAATTTAAGTTTTTCAAAAGCATATCTAAGATTTGAAAAAAAGAAATTGAGAGAAAAGTTTTCTAAAAATTTGGCTCATTGATCTATATGATTAATAAATTTTCTAATTTCCACAATAATATGGACCTATATCTATATATTTATGTTATTTTATTAAGACTTGAAAAGAAGAAATTGAAGAATGAAATTTCTTAGAAATTTGGGTCATTTACTTATATGATCAATAAGTTCTTTAATTTCCACAATGACATGGACAAGAGAATTGAAGTAGACTCCATGTTTATATGTTTATATTATTCTATCAAGAGTTGAAAAAAAAAATTAAAGAAAAGATTTTGTTTAAAATTTGACTCATTCACTTGTATGATCAATAAGTTCTTTAATTTTCACAATAACATAGACAAAAAAATTGAGGTTGACCCTATATTTATATATATATGTTATTCTATCAAGAATTAAAAAGAAGAATTTTTTTAGAAATTTGACTCATTCACCTGTGTGATCAATAAGTTCAAAAATATCATCTATCATAATACATCTATATTTTGACATTAACACATATTGTCGCTCACTAATTAACATAACTTAATGGAATTAATTAGCCAAGTTACAAGAACTTAACATAATTCAACCTAATAAGTAATCTAATTTAATTCACATCTAACATAAATTGTTTATTTAGAATCCAACTTTTTCTGAACATTCAACATTCATAAAATCATGGCCTAGAACACAACATCAAGATGAAGAAGGTGAGTAAATTCAAGAACTACATGTCCAATGCAGACACATAAAATACTGCAATCTGCCTAAGTACACAATCAAGCAAAATAATCAGGCAAACTAATTGAAGTAATGAATGGTTGGAGTATAATAAATAAGTTGACTTGAAAACGTATGCTTCAGTCTGTCACAATGAAATGTATAGCGTAAAAAGGGGGCAGAATACTAAAAAGAAAGAAAAATAATTTTATAAAGTAAGAAAGAAAAGTAAAGAAAACAGAGTTCTTTTTTTTTAATCATTTTTGTATATGCACGAGTAAAAATCTAAGAAAGATTGGGTACCATAAATTCAAAGGGGTTTTCAAGTATATCTATAACAATTATAATGGCGTTATCCATATTTAAAAAGATTAAATTTTATGGCCATTAAAGCAGGATTTGAAACAACTTTTAAGAATGTAGCAAGTGAAGAGAATGCTTACCCTTTGCCATTCAGAGAACTGTGATTTCAAACCTCGTCTTCCCCAAATTTCTATAAAATGTAAACTTTAATCCGGATGAAAGAAAAAAAAAAAAACAAAAAACCTGCTTATCCTTCAGTGGCCCTTTCCCATAGCATGGGCAAGAACATTTTGCGTCAAACTCAAGCACCTAGCTTTACTAAAGGTCAGCAACGAGGTTTTCCACGGTTAGGAGAAGTTGCAGAACCCCAAAGCAGGACAACTTCACATGGACATATTGCTTACTCTTATACTTTGGCATTGGTCTGAAAGCCTGGGAACATGTTTCAACCATTACAAGAAGTTCATAAATCATTCCAGAAAACGTATAGGCATACCTATAGTTCATAAAATTAGAGACTTGCCAAGGAAGCTTATGTACAATTTCTTCCATATTGAATCAATATGAAAGATACTTTCGCACAAAGCATAACAATATCCCGTGATCCTTCCCCATCTATTCGAGGCGGAAGCTTACCAGATTAGGTAGGTCAGTTGATCGAAGCTTCTTAATGTGGTTAGCAGTCACCTTGCAAGACTCCAAAGTCAGAGATTTTAAGCTTTTCAACGGCTTTAAATGACGTAAACCCGAGCTGGTTATACGAGAATTTGAAACATTCAAAGAGACAAGTCCTGTCAACCCTGCATGCATATTGAGAACTAATAAGTAAAGATCTTTGAAACTCTGATATCATCTAGAAGCATCAAATCTAGGCCGGAGATCATGCAATGAAGAATACTTCAAGCAACCTTGAATGATCGGATCAAATGTCATGTTATTGTTCACTCAAAAGGAATTCAATAGATTTCATTAAGAACCAGATAACACAGGAGTACAGTTCACATCAACGACAAAATTAAAATTTTATCTTTTCCAATGCCATATGTTCCACGAAATATAGTGATACGTACATGCTCTTTTCAACACAGAAGATTCAAAATGAACTAGCTGTTAGTACACCAAGGGGTACTCATGGATCCGTAATAGATGAACTCCCCGAAGACAGACAAAAAACACACCTTCCATATCTCTGGAGAGGTTTTACACTTGCATAAAAGAGTTTGCCACATTTTTTCCCTTTGGAAGAGAAATAATAAGGAATAAAAATTAAAAAAAAAAGTAAAACAGGAGGAAAAGCGAGCCTTGGTGTGATGATAAAAGTATTGCATTGTACATTGAATCTTGTAGGTTCAAAGTCCAGGTAATATTCTCCTTGTTTGAATGCATAAGGATACATGTATCTAAACCATTTCAAACCCATAGCGCGGAAGCCTCGAGCGCTAGGATACCTTTTTTCGGTTAGACAAAGCGAAACAAGATGTAAACATCATCTTCCTTAGAAAAAGTCAAACCGAAAGTATACTTGCAAAGAATCTTTGCTTCCTTTTGTAACCAACAACCCCACGAAATGATTATAAAAATGATCTACCATAAATATCCCACTATCATCTACATTCTCTATTCCTCAGTAAACCACTAACATCACCCTTCAAATGTCAAGTAATTCTACCCCTATTAACAGTAATGTGAGCATTTTTAGTAAGTACAAAGAAAAGTGAGTGAGGATACTAGAAATCAATTCCAATGTTTTATCTGCTAGGTTGCAATAGCAGTGACAGAGATGTAAGATCTTTTATGTTCTTTATGCCAGCATCAGTCAATCCTCCACCACATATTTCCAGCGACTGCAGATTCTTAAAATCTACACAAATTTAGCAACAGAAAAACAGAAGCAGCAACAGTAGGACCAAAAGAAGAGGTGGAAGCAGAATCAATTAAAAGGGTGTCAGTAATGTAGCCATTGTAATTGAATATCGTGCTCTCAAACAAGGTGTGTTATCAAAAAAATTTATCTTTGCTAAATTATTAAGAAAGAAGCTGCTTGGGATATGATCATCCTCCATTTTTCAAATAACGGTTAGTTTTATGAGACGCTTAGTCTTTTGCTTTTCAGCACAAAATACTGAGGGGTAATCATGCACTAGACACAACAAATAACTCGGCATTTTTATTTTTCACAAACAGAGAAGGTATGCCTCAGCAGCAATTACTGATTAGTAAGGTATGCTCAGATAATCTGCACGGCTTACAGGAATCTAAACATCTTTTGTCAAAGGAAGAAAAGAAATTGAGAAGCCCACGTTATTAAAGTACAAAAATTTAACACTTACAAGCCAGTCTTAGTAAGCTAACTTGCATTTAGTCTAAAATTTTAAAGAAGTTGTATATCTTCAACAAGAGAGTTCCATACCTTCCCAGAACCCAAGAAACCGGTAATAATCTTGCCAAGGATGCAATTATCAGGAAGAGTTTTGGTAGTCAGATCGAGATCCTCGCTCTGCGAGGTGGTGGTGGTGATGGCGGAGGGAAAACCAAAACACCAAACGACATCTCATCGAATCTTGTATCTGAAAAATTTTAAAAGTTGTATACCGTTATAATTATATTAAAATTTTAATTTATAATTTATTAAATATTAATATTTTTTAAAAAAATTTTAATTTATTTAGAATGATCAAATTCCACACATATTTTAATTATTTTAAGAATTAAGTTATATTCATATATCTTTTATTGATAATTAAATGTATTTTATATTATGTTTTTTGCTCATTATAATTTTAGTGTTGTAATTAAGTGTAGGGTATCCTAATCACCATATTTTAATGAGTCAAATAAATAATATATGATATATTATATATACTTGTAAAAAAAATATAAATGTAAGTTAGTTTAAAGAAAATTTAAATTAAAAATAAAAATAAATATAATTTAATTTAAATCCATTCAAGGTAATATACATATATTTTTCTTTTTTCTGTTACAAAGCTAGTACTTTTAATTTTAATAAAGAATAATGATTGCATTTGTTTGTAAGATTTGAAAAAAAATATTGTTTAAATTTGAAAAAAAGTCGCAATTTTCTTGCCACAACAAAACAAAACAAGGCCTTTTCGTCCTAGAGAAACTCCAAAAAAGAAAAAACAAAAAAAAAAGGCTGCACATGAACCAATGTTCCACCGTCAATCTCTCTCCGTAGGTTTCCATCCATTAGAACTTTCTGATTTAAAAAATGTTTTTATATATAAGTTATTTATTTTTTTATAATATAATATTTTTATTGTATAT
Source organism: Bruguiera gymnorhiza (assembly GCA_020883675.1). NCBI lineage: Eukaryota > Viridiplantae > Streptophyta > Magnoliopsida > Malpighiales > Rhizophoraceae > Bruguiera > Bruguiera gymnorhiza. The sequence continues at coordinate 29,009 of JAIRCJ010000228.1, forward strand.
TTATATATTTATTTTTAAAATTTTAACATATATACATAAACTTATGTTTTAATATTAATAAAAATTAATATTAATTGAGATCTCTAATAGTAAAAAGTTAGATTTATCAAATACTTTTTTTAGTTAATAGTCGTGTCAATAAACAGATTCATAAATTACTTTTTGTTTTTTTTGTGGTCTTTTCTTCTTGTTTAGATTAGGCCTCAAGATCCTTCAGTTTTAGAGACCCTTTAGTATCAAGGACTCCATTGATCCATGCAATTAGTAATTCTAGCTTATGACTTGTGTTTGTGTTTGAGACAACTAATAAATCACATATAATTGACTTATGATATTACAAAATTAACTCCCTTTCATATATATGTTCTTCTATATGTGTGCGTGTGAGATATTAGAATAACAATTGGAAAAGGAAAATTTTGAATTTTAACTTGTTCTTTGTTGTATGCCAAAATACTAATGGATTATTGCTTTATTAGAAAACATAGGTTTTGGGTTTTGATTTATGTGGGTTGTGGGTGTTCATGAGAGTTGTTTAAACGACGAGAGGCTGTGTCTATTGAGTATTAAGGACTACTTTTAAGTTAAATGGGGCTAGTACAAACAATTCCCTTCCTTCATAGAGTGACGAGCTAGAGTCTAATTGCTTTAATTGGGAGTGAGTCGAGTGTAATAGCACCATGTCCCCGGTGACTCAACTCCATTTTGCATACCAGCTGCCCCAACAGCCACAGCCCCCTCTCCTCATTTGCTCCTCTCATGGGTTGTTCCATCTAGAAGCGAATTGGTTTACTCCTTACTAGCTTTAATACTTTTTCATCAAGCAATTTTTCTTTGATAGTTCTGAATTTTATTATTAATAAGATGAGTATAGTCTGTACCATAGAAGGCAACATTTCATAGTTGGGATACAGTATAAAGATTGATTAACCAACTCTTTAAAGGCAGGCAATGAGATTGAATTGCTTTGTCACACCCCTTATTAGGCGAGATAATCTGGAATTACCTTTGCTTTTATATGTCAATTGTGTACACGTCCAAAAATGAATTAGGTCTCATGTACCAAAAATTAAAACTAGACTCAACATTTTGAAAGAACTATTTGGCCTTTATTCATAAATTTAATAAATTATTAAACCAAATTATACAAATTAGTATCCAACTCAGAATTTTATCTATGAATTTACTCATAATTTGAAGTTTATTTCATTTAAAAAAAATTGGTTGTAATATCTTGTAAATATAGGAAAAATGAGTTAAAATACATTGTAATTTTAATATATTTAATACTTGAAGCATAATACCCTAGTAAATCATGAATTAATTTGATTTTTTTTTTCTCATGAGTGTCATCATCATATAGCCTTTATAACACACATACTACTTTTTGACGAAATGTATTAGTTTCTTTGTAAAACTTGGAACGATTGCACCGAAGTTGGAATTGAATAAAACTTATACTATTTTATCTTAAGATGAGAATAAATCAATAGATTAATTGTACAAAATATTATATTAAACAACTCTCATTCATCCTTTTTCCTTACCAATTAGCCATTAGTTAAGTGATATTAACAGTTGTCCCTCAAAGCACGTGGATAATAAAAGTTGCATTAGTTTGGTTTTAAATTTAGTCTTATGTGGGTCTGCGTGCGTGTATTCACAATTTCAATTTTTTTCTAAAATTTTTAATCTATTTAAAAAAAATTTAAAAGTTCAAATCGAGTTAATAATTTTAATTATAATTTGACACTTCTACTCACTTCTCCTCCTAAATTATTAGAATATATCTATCAAATTAATTAATAATATAAAATAAATATCTAAAATTCAATCTACGCTTTGTCATTTTTAAGGCATAGACATATTGTTAGCATTTGACAACCCTGTTTTTTTAGTGCAATTTGAAAGGATAATATAATTACTAGGATGAAAATACTTCTATAGTCCCTTTTGACAATTTTAGAGTCTTAGGATTGCTTGTCTCAATGTTATCCACTTCAACACACTTGCATATCTCATTTATCCCAACGACAACCTCTTTGTCCTCATCTACTTCATTCACCTCTCATCCATCAATTTCTATCCATGGAGTTGTTCCTAATTCAATGGTCTTTGTATAGTCCTTTTGATCCATTTGTCTCCCCAATTTTTCATCTAACATCTCCAACTTGTTAGTCCCTCACCGATCCTCCATTTGGCAGTTCTCATTATTAAAGCAGTTATAGGGTCATCCAAACCTCTATTCTTTTCTTCAATCATCTCTGTGACCTCAAAGAGTACTAAGTTCTTAGCTTCCTTATTTGCCTCTTTTATCACTTTTGTTTGATTCTTTTTTTTCTCTCTTTGGGTTAATTATAGATTCTTCACTTAAAAGAGGTCTAAGTAGTTCAACTTAACAATGCTACTCTTGATTCGTCTTAGAATGGAAGGTTTTACTACCTAAATTGTGAGTTGTATAATGAATATTTTTTTCTATGTTCACTAACTTTTTTTTCTTTTTTTGCCTCCAAATTTTTCATATGTCACACTCAAAAATTTATGGTTTCGCCTCAATTTGCCTCCATAGGAGAACCACCTAAATATGTTTGCCTTCACCAAATTAACCTTCTAATCCAACTTCATAATTTCGAGATTTGACCTTATAGCCACCTAAAATTCCTTACCCATAAAAATTTCCTCAGCCTTGTGAATCCCACGACTACAAAAACCACATACCATTTGCATGCTCTAAAGTCATTGCCCAACAACAAGCCATGCCATGACCTTTGTCTTTCATTTCTTTACTCACCTCCTAAATCAAAAGCCTAAAAGCAATTTGCTTGGTGAAGTAGGAGACTCCATTTCCATGCAATAACCATAAACAAAATCAAAATTTCTTTTTCTAATTACTATTATAATTTTTGACACATAGATGTATAGAGGAGCAAATAACTGAAACGAAGTCAATTTTGTAATGCCATAGTCGACTATATGTGTGTAATTTTGTAATGTCATAGTCGATTATATGTGTGTTACTTGTTTCTAATCGAGACTCACTAGTTGCATGTGGATTAATGGAGTCTTAGATACAAAAGTTGTCTCTAGAACTGAATGGAGTTGTGGTCAATTTGGTATTAGAACCAACTAATAAAAAAATAAAAAAAAAACATGCTTATTGCCAATGATCAATGAGGAAAATTTATCCAAAAAATAAAAAATAAAAAATTATGTACTAAGATAAGGGGAAATTTGATATGAACCTTTGGAGAACTACTCCTAAAAGGTTTAACTATTGAGATGTGAGGGTCTAAAGTCCATATAAGCCTTACTTTGAAATATCATACTTCAGATGTGAGACTTAAGTCCTATACCTTTAATTAGGCTTTTAAAAAAATCAAATGGGATACGGGAATGGGGAAACTGAAGGCTTGAGAAGCAAAGAAAAACTCTTTTGGCAGAGGAAAACGATAAGCAGTGAAGTAGTTGGAGGCACAGGAGGAATAGAGAAGGAGAGAGCAAAAAAAATCCAACTACAACAGGATTTATGGGTGGCTAGTCCATTGGTGTAACGTAATATTTGATCCTTCAATATAAACAACATCATGATGCCTTTTATTCACAACAAAATGTTTGTTAACGTTATAAATAGAACCAACCTACAATCATGATTTAAAAGCCAATATCTAGCTAAAATAGCAGAGGAATCCTCATCTAGCATTCCAACCAACTGAAAATAATACATGTAGACAAAGTGGACTATGTTTTATATTTTTACATGTGTTTACAGGTAAACTCTTATTTTGTATTCATAAAAACCTGACATGCAACCAAGAGAGGAAAAATGTGCATCAAAGAACTGCATGTCCAATAGAAAGACACACAACATGGCTACCTATAAAATGCAATAAATAATTTGGGAACAATATAGAAAACTAGGAAATAACATTTGTCTATGAGATTATCAATGAATATGAACAACCTCCACCGCCAGCCAGGGTTGATATAAAGTACTAATGCAAAAGCCACCAGGAATACGAGGTAGCTTGCTATAAAGCTAGCAAAAGACACAGGATCAACGTCATACCATTTTTCTTCACTTGCATCAGTATTGGATGGTGCCAATTGCGGTACGTCAGGAATGCCATTGCAACTTGCTAATGGAGGTCCACAAAGAAATTTATTTCCTTCATAGCTTTTGCTGTCAAATGTCTGAAATTGTCTGTCCATGTTTGGAAGCCTTCCTGATAAGTTGTTATATGCTACACTGAAGTATGATAGAAAATTAAGACCAATTAGTTCTGATGGAATTTCTCCACTCAGTTTGTTGTGGGAAAGATCAAGGCTCTCTATCTGTCCAAGTTTTGCAAAAGTTGTCGAAATGAAGCCTGTCAACTGATTGTGAGACAAATTCAATCCATGTATTGAACTTAAACTTCCGAGCTCTGTTGGTATTTCCCCTGTTAGTTGGTTCTGAGATAAATCCAATCCAGACATCAAATTGAGAATGCTACCTTCGTATATGTTGGGCCTTGTTTTTGTGACAAACTCAACTTGCACTAGTTGCGAAGTCATAGTAATCAAATCTAAAGATGGGTAGAACCCATGCAATGGATTGCCCCAAATTTCTAGGAAGTTATCCAAAAAACTAGGACAAATCCCCCGAACTTTGTATGCAAAATCAGATGAAGTTAACTTCCCAAAAGATATGTTACCAAAACAACGAGGTATGGGTCCCGAAAATGAGTTATGTGAGAGATCTAGGATCCCAAGTTGAGTTAACTGACAAAGTTGATCTGGTATCAAACTCCCCAAAGAATTTCGGCCTAGAAGAAGAACCCTCAAATTCGATAAAGCCCCAACCGAGGATGGAATGTGACCAGACAACTTATTATTTCCAATGTTCAATGATAAAATGCGAGAAGAATTGAGCAATGTTTCCGGAACCGAGCCAGTGAGTCTATTTCCTTCCAAATTGAAATGCTCTAAATATGACAAATTGAAGCAAGATGGAATAGGGCCAGAAAGGAAATTATGCGAAAGGTCCAAAGAAACAAGCTCAAGCCTCGCCAGTTCACTTGGAATCTCACCTGTTATGTGGTTATCACTGAGATCTAAGAACCCTAACCCCGAATAGTGTGAGAACCAACTCGACAGATTGCCTGTAATCTGATTTCCATTGCTCCCTAATGAAGTTGTATTAATGATATTTGGTATTTGGTCATCGGATTTGTTGTTTGAAGCCGCCAAAGTAGTCGGAATTTCTCCTGAAAACCTGTTGTTGGATAGATCTAAATACTCCAACTCTAGCATATGGCCAATTGAGAATGGAATGCGACCTTCGAAGTCATTTGCAGAAAGATCAAGTCCTTGTGCTTTTGGAAACACATCGCCAATATCTGGTTGAAGTTCTCCGTGGAGGTGATTGTATGATATATCTATGTTGCGCATCACAAAGTTGGAGTTGGAGGATAAATAGAACTGACCCATTAAGTAGTTATTTCTAAGACTTAGGAAGTTCAATTTGGTATTGTTTTCAAGCAACCAATTGGGGAAGGTTCCAGTTAGGTTATTGTGGGAGAGAAACACGGCTCTCAAGTCAGTTTGGTGAGCAAGAAACTGGGGAATTTTGTCAAATGTGCAGTTTAATATTAGAAGAAATTTGAGTTGACATGGAGGTAGCCCATCATGCGAATACTCGGTTTGGACCTCTAGCTTGGGGTTAAGGCTTGATAACAGTAGCCCTTTAAGGTTCGTGTGGTTGGCAATTGAGTAAAAAGAGAATAAACCCTCAAAAAGATTATCTCTCAGATCAATAAGTTTGAGGTTTTTGAGGTTAAAAATTGGATTGGATGAAATATTCCCTTCAAGTTTATTAAATGCCAACTCCAAGATTATGAGGGATGTCAAATTGCTGAGACAAGGTGGAATAGTTCCACTTAAATCATTGTCGTAGAGATACAACTTTTGAAGGTTCGTTAATGCACATAAACCTGCAATAATAAAATATGGTAGAATCTCTATCATTTACCATGACATAAAAGATGTAATACCTAAATTTGAGCATTGAGGAAATGGCAATAACTACCTTGTTGGGATAAAGATCCATTAAGATTGTTTGCACCCAAAGATAGAGCCTTAAGTGAAGTCATATTGCCAAGTGAATGGAAAACGTTTCCAATAAATCCATTGCCACTTAAATCTAGAATTTCCAATTTCTTCAAACCTCTGAGTTCTGCTCGATAAACAGAAAAAAAGAAGGGCAGGGGGAAAATTAGCATGTTAAAATGACTAAATGAGGCAAGACCTTGTACCAATGAAAAGGCAAAAATATATCATGTCAGGTGGGTTCTCTAAAGATGTTCCAAATTGGACAATAGAATAGCAAGTAAGCTCAAGTGCTTGCTTCAACAATAAAGCATTAATTGCTTAGAGAAAGAACGTGAAATAAGAAAAATGAATCAGTCATACTAGCAGCTAATTAATTAATGTTAGACACAATACGATACTATGATTGAATTAGGAGTGTTAATGAATGAACATTTTTTGAATTAAGAATATCAATAAGCTTGTTAGCATGAAAAACTAGAAAGAAAAACAAAAAAAAGCTTTTTACTCTCTTTGTGGCTCAACTGATCCTTTGAAAAGTGTTCATAGTAAAACCTCAAGTCCAAACACTCTTCACCTTAAAATAGCTGTTTAACAAATAAATTTTATGACAAAATATAAATATGAATTATGAAAGGATATACTAATGAATGGGTACTTTTTTATTATTATTAAAATGACGATTGAGTTATAAACTAAATAATAGAAATAATTTTTGCTATTTTAGTAATAATAATATATAATAAATAATATAACTATACATGAGGGTTATAATATAATTTTATAATTATTGGATAAAAGTCTCGGTTTTCTTGGTGGAATGTGATGGTGATCGGAACTCTCTTTGGTGAAGATGAAATGAAGATGAGTAATCTATTGATTAACAAAATCTTAATCGATTCCTACCTTTAGGATAATTAGTATCATTAAGTGGATTTCAACTTAGATCCAATTGTTCTATGTTTTACACAGAAGCTAATTTCACCGAACAAGTAGAAACTTGAGAGACTTTCGATGCCTACCTGGGATCGAAAAATTTGCATAATACCAACTGCCTCCCGAAAGATATAGCGATCGAAGCGATGTAATGGTGCTTAGGCAGGGCTGTATGTTGCCTCTGAACTTGTTGGAGGTTAGATCTAGTGTCACCAAATTCTTCAAAGCCTTGAAATCTATATATAAGCAATGTGTTACTAATACAAGAAAAATAGGGACTAGAGTTCACAAAAACAAAACTATTGTGAAACACTAAAAGCATAGTGCGTTTAATTGTTGTTCCTACCGAGATATTTTAACAAGATATTGCAACCACAATTTTCAAACCAAAAAAGAAAAAAAAATCAAAACTCTATGTCAAACAAAATGTGTACAGATGAAAATTTCTAAATAAATGTAATTTTTACCGTTCGATTTAATTCTCAGTAAAATTTGTGAGTAAAGATAAAATGTTTTTTCCAAAATGATGGGACCAGTTCTAATTTTTAGTGCATGAGATCAAATTAATTTTTGGACAAATAGATAGATATAGATGCGTGTAGGTATGTCTACAAACAGAAGCAAATGTTCTTACAGAGGGTCTTGCCAAGCAAGCAAGGCGTACGTGACAAAGCAATTCCATCTCAACCATAATCTCATTGTTTGGCTTTAAAGAGTTCAATGAAGCAGAGTGACTCAAACTTTTTTATTGTATGCCAACATGGAAATGTTGCGTTTTTGCGGCACAGTTTATCAAAGAAACATTGATTGAGAAAAAAGAAAGTATTAGAGCTATTGTATGTTACGTACCATAATCCTGGTAGCATTCAGTAAACCCATTCCACGATAAGTTTAGACTGAGCAGCTCCTTGAAAGGAGTAAACAAGGACATGTTCAGAACCCTTTGGCTGTCGGTCATGGACAGCGGCAAATCGTCCAAAGAGAGTTGAGTCACCATGGTGGCATTATTACACTCGACTCGCTTCCAGCTGCAGCAATCAGACTCTGGATCATCAGTCCACGAACGAAAGACATCATTTTCCCGCCATGGATATTCATCACCATTGTTTAACTTAAAGTAGTCCTTGATGCTTAATAGGCCCAACCTCTCTTCCTCTAAACAACTCTCAAGAACACCCACAAACGCCACATGAATTAAAACCCAAAAACAATAATGTTTTCTAGTGAAGCGATACACCATTGTCTTGCAACAAAGAAAAAAATCAAAATCAAAATGACCCCTTTTCCAATTGCTATTCTAATTTCCCTCTCTCACACAACACATATATAGAACAACATACCTATGAAAGGGGTTCAACTTTTTAATGCCAGAGGTCACTTTTCTAATAGACCTAATAGTCAATAAAGACCTAATAGTCAAAATAGAAGCCGTGATTGACCAAATATCAATTTATTTATTTATGTGCGTATATGACAAGGAAAGATCATTGTTAGATCCATACATGTTCATTAGATTTAGATGAGATATGAAAACCATTTATATCTAACATCTAACTGCTTGAACCCTCTTATTAATCTCATTTATTTCTATTTAATCATCACTTTTAGTTGTCCATTTCTTTGAAAATGTGTTACTCGTTAAATTTTATAATTAATTAAAATAATAAACACAAATTTCTTAATTATAAAATTATAATATTATGTCAAGAATTTATATAATTCAAATATTTGATTAATTAAATAATAAAAATGAATCATATTGAGATGGTCATTATAATTTTTTAATTTTTAGGTCATTTGTAATTAACAATAAGAAAAAAATTCTCGTATGCTATTTCCATTTCTTATAAATATATTGGGCCCACTTTGCAAGTTGGAATACTAGCAAAAATTGTTTGTGTGATATGAAGTATTGAAAGCTTCCAACATTAATATATAATTTTTTTGTCAATTTAACAGAAAAGATAAAAAGGAAATGACTTTTTTATATGAATTATAATAGTTTATCTATTAAAAGATTTTCAACTCAAAAGTTTAAATTAAGACAAATTTATCATATATTAAAATATAATATATCCCATGCTCAAACACATTTTTGTAAAAAATGTGTCATTATTTAACCCAACAAAATCCCAAAAACTATAAATATAAAAAAGAATTTCATGAATATATAATGAGATCTATTTCATAAATTTAGAATTTTTTTTCTCTAATTAGAAAACTAAAACACTATTTGTAAAAATGAGTTGTAACTTGCGAGATTTAACTTATTATTGTGATGAATGTCTCATTTTCTATGTTTTTATTTAAAGATGACCTTGAGCTGAGGTATGGACAATGGAATTGATATTCATGTTCTAATGCAAACTTGAATTTTTCGTAAGTGTGTGGAAGACTTGAAAAGAAGAATAGAAAAGAATTTCCTAGAAATTTACATCATTCACCTTTTCTACAATGAGGTGGGCAGAAGAATACATCAAATGGGAAAATTTCTCATATGCTACTTGCGTTTGTTGTAAATATATTATTGGGGCCTACTTTGCAATTTGGAATACTTTCCGCCAATTGACAAATTAGTAGAAAAAATGGCTTGTGTGATACGAAGTATTGAAAGCTTCCTGCATCAATGCATAATTTGGCTATCAATTTAACTAAAAAGATAGAAAGAAACTAACTTTCTCTTATAAATGATAATAGATTAGCTATTAAAAAATTTTCAACTCAAAAGTTTAAATTGAGATAAATTTATTTTATATTAAAATCTAAATCATCCCATGCTCAAACTTATTTTTTGGAAAACATGTTCATACTATATAATCTAATAAAAATGCAAAAACAATTGATATAAAGAGAACTTTTATGAAAATATAATGGAGTTTATTTTATAAATTTGAAATTTTTTTCTCTAATTTCAAATTTAAAACACTATTTGTAAAAATAAGTTGTAAATTGCGAGATACAATTTATTATTGCAATGAATGTCTCATTTTTTATGTTTTTGTTCAAAGATGACCTTGCCCTGAAGTATGGATGATGAACTGATATTCATGTTCCAACGCAAACTTAGGTTTTTCGTAAGTGCGAGAAAGACTTAAAAAGAAGAAACCGTGAAGAATTTCCTACAAAATTTACCTCAGTGACCTTTTCCACAATAAGGTAGATAGAAAAATAGATCAAAGGAGAAGCCACGAAACATCACTGTCACTATATGACAATAAAAGCAGCTGTTACATCGGTGCGGTTGGAAGGTAGACAGAATTTAGAAGAGAAGAAAAGTCTTTGTATCTGATTTATTAGCATCCTATTACTATTCATAAAAAAAAAATTGTGTGACTCAAAAATATCTATGCACTATACTAATATATTTAATGGGATAAGATTGTAATGTCAAGGGTCCTTTTTTGCGCCAAATTTGAAGCATTTGGACGTTAGTGATGTTTAGCCTGGCTCGAAAATATGTTTAATGGCAACCACTAAATACTATTGATATGGGCAGCAGTGAAGCAGGTCCTCAAAGTAAAGCCAATGACTAATAGCAACTACTAAATATTTTAATAAGGGTTAATATCCAGAATATTTATGAATTTTACAAAATTTTCTAAATCTAGCATGAACTATTTTTTCTGATTAAATATGTCTCAATTTTGCATTTAGTTCTAAATTTATCGTGCCATTAATAAGTACCCTTAAGTTGCTTACATGACATGCCAACATCACATTAGAAGCCATGTGGAATAACACGTGGAGCCACGTGACATACAAAAAATGAAAATTTTAAAATAAGAAAAATAAAAAATTATAAGTTGCTCTTTTTATTTTCAATTTTTGGGTGCCGGGTGGCTTTTCTTTACATGTTATGTGGCTTCTAATACTATGCTTTGCAAGCCACATGAGCATTTTAACGGTTTCCATCGAAGCTTACAAATGGTATGCTAGATTTAGAACTAAATATAAAGTTCGTCATATATTTAGAAAAATAAAAACAGGTTCATACTAAATTTGAAAAAAATTATAAAATTCATACGTTTTTAGGCATTATCCCTAATTATAGATAAGAGTTAAGACATTTTAAATCACTCATACGTTTTATTATAAAATTATAAAATTCATACGTTTTTGGCAAATTTTTCTCTTTAATAAAATAAAAGATATTTTGATAGACTCTTAAAATAAATATAATCAATAATTGATTTAACAAATAATTCTTTTTTTTTCCATTTTATTTCTCTTGCCTATCAAATATAGATATTTAACTTAATGAAATCTTGAAAACTATATAATAAAAGGGCTTTCAATGCAAATGTCATGGGATTTATTTCTTACATTTGGAATATTTGTTTTACTAATTAAAAAATGAAAAAGCTACTTATAAAAATGAATTGTAATTTATGAGATGCTTTTTATAGCGATTAATATTTTATTTTTTAATTTTGTATTTAAAGAAGACCTTGACTTAGAGTATTGAAGATGAAACTAATGTTCAGAACACTTTGGCCGCAGGTCATGGACAGAAGCAAATCGTCCGAATAGAGTTGAGTCACCATGGTGGCGTTATTGCACTTGACTCGCTCCCAGCTGCAGCAGTCAGCCACTGGATCATCGGCCCACAAAGCGACGACTTCATTAATGTACGGTCTATTTTATCACCATTGTTGTTTAACTTAATGCAGTCCTTGATGCTTAATAGACCCAACCTCTCTTCCTCTAAACAACTCTCAAGAACAACCACAAACACCNCTTTGGGTTGATTACAGATTTTCCTTTTAAAAGAGGTCTATTTGATTACAAATTTTTGGTTTGAATTTTTTTTCGGGTCCCCAAAACAAATTTGCTTATTGAAGCGGGAGACTATTGTCATGCAACAAGCACCAATAAAATCAAAATTTCCTTCTCCAATTACTATTCTAATTTTTGACACACAAATATATAGGAGTCTTTGATACTAAAGTTGTATCTAAAACTGAAAGGAGTTGAGGTTATTTTCCTATTGGAACCAACCGATTGAAAAAAAAAAACTAAAAAACCTGCTAGTTGCCTATGATCAATAAGGAAAATTTATCCCAAAAAAATAAAAGAAAACCCCCCAATGTACTAAGATGAGGAGAAATTTGATGCAAACTTTAGAAGAACAACACTTAAAAAGTTAATTATTGAGGTTATAGTGTCCAAAGTCCATAAAGTTTCATTTTGAAATATAATACTTCATATGCGGGACTCAAATCTCACATTTTACACTTAAAATTTTAATAAAATCAAATGTGATGTGGGAATGGGGAAACTGAAGGCATGAGATGCAAAGAAAAACTAGTTTGGAGGAGGAAAATGACTGATCAGTGAAGCAGTTGGAGGCACATCGGTAATAGAGGAAGAGAGGGGAAAAAAATCCAACTCCAACAACAAGACTCGTGGGTGGCTAGTCCATTGGTATAATGTAATATCTGATCCTTCAATATAAATAATATTACGATGTGTTTTATTCACAACAAAATGTTTGTTAACATTATAAATAAAAGCAACCCATAATCATGATTTAAAAGACAAAATCTAGCTAAAGCAGCAGAGGAATCCTCATCTGGCATTCCAACCAACTGAAAATAATACATGCAGGCAGAGTGGACTACGTTTTCAATTTTTACATGTGTTTAGAGGTAAACTCTTATTTTGTATTCATAGAAACCTGACATGCAACAAAGAGAGGGAAAATGTGCATTACAGAACTACATGTCCAATAGAAAGACACACAACGTGGCTACCTACGTAATGCAGAAAAATAATTTGGGAATAGTATAGAAAACTAGGAAATAGCATTCGTCTATGAGATTCTCAATGAACATGAACAACCTCCGTCGCCAGCCAGGGTTGATATAAAGTACTAATGCAAAGGCCATCAGGAATACGAGGTAGCTTGCTATGAAGCTTGCAATGAAGGACACAGGATCAATGTCATGTCATACCATTTTTCTTCACTTGCATCTGTATTAGATGGTGCAAATTGCGGTACATCAGGAATGGCATTGCAACTTCGCGCTAATGGAGGTCCGCAAAGGAATGGATTTCCTTCATAGCTTTTTGTGGTCAAATGTTTGAAACTGTTTGTCCATGTCCGGAAGCCTTCCTGATAAATTGTTGTATGCTACACTGAAGTATGATAGAAAATTAAGACCAATTAGTTCTGATGGAATTTCTCCACTCAATTTGTTGTGGGAAAGATCAAGGCTCTCTATCTCTCCAAGTTTTGCAAAAGTTGTCGGAATGAATCCTGTCACTGATTGGTGAGACAAATTCATGCATGTATTGAACTTAAAGTTTCCAAGCTCTGTTGGTATTTCCCCTGTTAGCTGGTTGCAAGATAAATCCAATCCAGACATCAATTCAAGAATGCTACCTTTGTATATGGTCGGGCCTTGCTTTTGTCATGAACTCAACTGTTGTGGTAGTTGCATAACCTCACCATAAAAATCTAAAGATGGGTAGAACCCTTCGAATAGATTGTTCTCATTTTTACTAAGTTATCCACAGAACTAGAAGAAAACCACAACTCTTCATTGCAAACTCAGATAAAGTTAAATTCCCAAAAGAGATGTTACTAAACAGTGAGGTATGGGTCCCAAAAATGAGTTATGTGAGAGTATCCCAGGATGGCAAGTTGATTCAATTGACAAAGTTGATCTGGTATCAAAACCCTCAAAAGAATTTAGGCCTAGGAAGAAGAACCCTCAAATTCAATAAATCCCCAACCGAGGATGGAATGTGACCAGATAGCAAATTATTTCCAATGTTCAGTGTCTGAAGGCTAGAAGAATTGAGCAATGTTTTCGGAATCGAGCCAGTGAGTCTATTTGCTTCCAAATTGAAATGTCGTAAAAATGACAAATTGAAGCAAGACGGAATAGGGCCCGAAAGAAAGTTGTGTGAAAGGTCCAAATAATTTAACTCAAGCCTAGCCAATTCATTTGGAATCTCACCTGTTATGTGGTTGTCACTGAGATCTAAGAACTCTAATTTCAAATAGGATGAGATCAAACTCGACAGATTGCCCGTAATTTGATTTCCGCTGAGTTGCAAGGCCCATAATGAAGTCATATTAATCGAATTTGGTAATTGGCCATCTAATTTGTTGTTTGAAGCCACCAAAGCGATCAAATTGGAGAAATTTGCTAGTCCTTCCAAAGTAGTCGCAATTTCTCCTGAAAACTTGTTGTTGGATAGATCTAAATACTGCAGCTCTGGCATGTGAACAATTGAGAATGGAATGTGACCTTCGAAGGCATTTGTAGAAAGATTAAGTGCTTGTGCTTTTGAAAACAGATCCCCGATATCTGGTTGAAGTTCTCCATATAGGTGATTGTCTGATATATCTATGTTGCTCATCACAAAGCTGGAATTGGAGGATAAATGGAACTGACCCGTGAAAGAGTTATTTCTAAGACTTAGGAGCTCTAATTTTGTATTGTTTTCAAGCAACCAGTTGGGGAAGGTTCCAATTAGGTTATTGTGGGAGAGATCCACGACTCTCAAGTCAGTTTGGTGAGCAAGAAACGGTGAAACATTGTAAAATTTGCAGTTTGACATCACAAGAACCTGGAGTTGACATAAAGGTAGCCAATTATGTGAATACTGAGTTTGGACCTCTAGCTTGTGGTTACGACTTGATAACATCAACACTTTGAGGTTTGTGTGGTTGGCAATTGAGTAAAAAGAGAATAGACCCTCAAAAAGATTATCTCTGAGATCAATAAACTTGAGGTTTTTGAGGTTAAAAATTGGATTGGATGAAATATCCCCTTCAAATTTGTTAAATGACATTTCCAATATTTAAGGGATGTCAAATTGCCAACACAAGATGGAATAACTCCACTTAAATCATTGTAGGAAAGATCCAACTCTTGAAGGTTATTCAATTCACATAAGCCTGCAATAATAGAATGTGGACATAAGAGATGTAATACCTAAATTTAAACATTGACAAAATGTCAATAACTACCTTGTTGGGCGAAAGATCCATTAAGATTGTTTTGACCCAAAAATAGAGTTTTGAGTGAATTCATATTGCCAAGAGAATGAAAGACATTTCCAAAAAATCCATTGCCCCTCAAATCTAGGATTTCCAATTTCTTTAAATCTCTCAATTCTGCCAGATAAAAACATTAAAAAAAAAATTAGCACGTTAAAACTACTAAATGAGGTCAAAAAGGCATGACCTTGTACCAATGAAAAGGAAAAAATATGTCACAGTGAGGTGGGTTCTCGAAAGATGTTCCAAATCTAGTTTTGAAACTCATAAATAGAAACAGAATAGCAAACAAGCTCAAGTGCTTGTTTCAACGATAATGCATAAACTGGACAGGGAAAGAACGTGAAATGAGAAAAATGAATCAGTTATACTGGCAGCTAATTAATTAATATCAGGTACAATACAATACCTTGATACAATTATGAGTATTAATGAATCGATTTTTTTTAATTTAAAATTTTAATAAACTTGCTAGCATTAAAAACTTTAAAAAATAATAAAAAAAAAGTTTTTAGCTCTTTCTATACCTCAACTAATTCTTTGGAAAGTATTTATGGTAAAGCCTCAAGTTCAAAAGTTTTACACAAAATATAAATATGAATTATAAAGGGGCATGCTAATGAATGAGTTTTTTTTTTTTTAAATTAAAATTTTCATTGAATTATAAATTAAATAATAAAGATAGTTCTCTCTATTTTAGTAATAATAATATATAATAAATAATATAAATATACATAATATTTATAATATAATTCTATAATTATTGGATAAAATTCTTTGTTTTTTCGATGGCAGGTCATGGTGATTGGAATTCTAGACAAGACTTTGGTGAAGATGGAATGAAGATGAGTAATCTATTGATTAACAAAATCTTAATTGATTCTTACCTTTATGATAATTTTAGTATCATTAAGTGGATTCCAACTTAGATCCAATTGTTCTAAGTTTTACAAAGAAGTAGAAACTTAAGAGACCTATGATGCCTACCTGGGACAGAAAGATTTACATTAGACCCAATGCCCCCCGAAAGATATAGCGATCGAAGCGATGTGAGGGTGCTTAGACAGGGCTGTATGTTGCCTTTGAAATTGTTGCTCCTTAGATCAAGTGTCACCAAATTCTTCAAAGCCTTGAAATCTATATATAAGTAATGTGTTACTAATACAAGAACATAGGGACTAGAGCTCACAAAAACAAAACTATTGTAAAACACTAAAAGCATAATGTGTTTAATTGTTACTCCCCAGATATTTTAACAAGATATTGCAATCACAATTTTCACAAAAAAAAAAAAAAAAACTCCACCTAAAACCAAATATGTACATATAAAAATTTTTAAATTGATACTAATTTTTACCATATCGATTGATTTTCAGTTGAATTTGTGAGTTAAAACAAAATGTTTCTTTCAAAATGATGAGACCAGTTCTAAATTTTGGTGCATGAGACCAAATAAATTTTTGGACATGTAAATAGACATATATGCGTGTAGGCATGTCTACGTGTGATATATCCACGGTATAACATGTAAATGATTGACAAACAGAAGCAAATGTTATTACAGAGGGTCTTGCCAAGCAAGCAAGGGCGTACCTGACAAAGCAATTCAATCTCAACCATAATCTCATTGTTTGGCTTTAAAGAGTTCAATGAGGCAGAGTGACTCAAACTTTTTTACTGTATGCCAACTTGGAAATTTTGCGTTTTTGTGGTGCAGAGACAGATTGATTGAGAAAAAAGAAAATATTAGAGCTATTGTATGTTACGTACCATAATTCCGGTAACAATCAGTCAACTCATTGAATGATAAGTTTAGACTGAGCAGCTCCTTGAAAGGAGTAAACAGGGACATGTTCAGAACACTTTGGCTGCCGATCATGGACAGCGGCAAATCGTCCAAAGAGAGTTGAGTCACCATGGTGGCGTTATTACACTGAACTCGCTTCCAGCGGCAGCAATCAGACTCTGGATCATCAGTCCACGAACGAAAGACATCATTAGCGGGCCATGGATATTCATCACCATTGTTTAACTTAAAGTAGTCCTTGATCCCTAATAGACCCAACCTCTCTTCCTCTAAACAACTCTCAAGAACACCCACAAACACCACATGAATTAAAACCCAAAAACAATAATGTTTTCGAGTGAAGCGATACTCCATTGGCATGCAACAAAGAGCAAAATAAAAATCAAAATGACCCCTTTTCCATTTTCTATTCTCTCTCAGATAACACATATATAGAACAGCATACATATGAAAGAAAGTCAACTTTTTAATGTCGTAGAGGTCACTTTCCTATTAGACCAATTGACTAAAATAAATAAGAAAAGAAACCAAAAAAGAAGCAGTATTGACAAAATATCTATTTATGTGACTATATGACAAGAAAAGAGATATTCATGTTCTAACGTAAACTTAAGACATGAAAAGAAGAAATAGTAAAGAATTTCCTAGAAATTGACCTCATTGACCTTTTTCCACAATGAGCTAGACAGAAGAATAGACTAAAGTGGAAGCCACGCGGCATCGCTGTGACTATATGGCAATGAAAGCAACTGTTACATCGGTGCGGTTGGAAGGCAGACAGGAAAAGTCTTTGTATCTGATTTATTGGCATCCTATTACTATTCATAAAAAAATAAAAATAAAAAAAATTGTGATTCAAAAGTATGTATGCACTATACTAATAAATTTAACGGGATAAGCCAAAATTTAGTGGAATGTCATTATCGCATTAGAAAATTAAAAATTAAACTAAGAAAAATTAAAAATTGTAAGTTACTTTTTTTTTTTATTTTCAATTTTTGGGTGCCAGGTGGCTTTTTCGTTACATGTTTTGTGGCTTCTAATGTTATGCTAGCATGCCAAATGAGCATTTTAGCCGTTTCTGTTGAAGTTTACTAATGATATGCTAGATTTAGCACTAAATGCAGAATGAGAGATGAGTACCATTTGTATCTATCATCCAACTACCTGAACCCTCTTATTAATGTCATTTACTTTCATTTAACCATTGCTTTCAATTGCCCCTTTTATAAATAATTTGGTTGTCAATTTAACAAAAAATATAAAAAAAAATGACTAACTCTTAAAAATTATAATATATTAGTTGTTAGTAAATTTTTAATTAAAAAGTTTAAATTAAGGTAAATCTATCATATGTAAAAAGTTAGCACATCCCTACACTCAATTCCATTTTTTTAAAGGATATTTTTAGTTGTAAAATTTTATAATTAATTAAAAGAACAAACACAAATCTTTTAATGATAAAATTTGAATATTATATTAAGAATTTATACAATGCAAAGTAAATATATTTGAAAAGGTCATAGTGATTTTTCTTTTCAATAATTTGTAAATAACAATAAAGAAAAATTATCATATGTTACTTGCATTTCAGCGGCAAAAATGACATGTGTGATAGGAAGTATTGAAATCTTTCAACATCGAGACATAATTTGGCTTGTCAATTTAAAGAAAACAAAAAGAAAATAATTTATTCATATTAATTATAATAAATTAGTTGTTAATAAATTTTTAACTCAAAAATTTAAATTAAGGTAAATTTATCTTATATTAAAATTGAATACATTTCCACACTCATACTCATTTTTTCAAAAAAGTATCTTTAGTATTTAACCCAATAAAATTACAAAAATTACTAATACAAAAAGAGATTTTATATAAATATAATGGAATCCATTTTATAAAGTTAAAATACCTTTTTCTCAAACTACGAAACTAAAATACTATTTGGAAAATTAAGTTATAAATTGCAAGATGTAACTTTTTATATAGTAATTAATGTTGCATTTTCTATGTTTTTTCTTCCAAGATGACCTTGACCCGAAGTATGGATGATGGAATTGATGTTAATTTCTAATGCAGATTTGTAAGCACGCGAAAGACTTAAAAAGAAGAAACTAGGGAAAAAATTTCCTAAAATTTTGCCTCATTTGACCGGTAAGTTCTCTAATTTCTACATTGACGTAGACGGAAGAATAGACCAAATGAGAAGAAAAGTGTTTGTATCCGACCGTTGTCACTGAATGACAACAAAAGCAATTGTTACATTGGTGCGGTTGGTAGGCAGACAATTTAGAAGGGAAGAAAAGTCTTTGTATCTGATTTATTAGCATCCCAGGACTATTCATACAAAAAATTGTGTGATTCAAAAATATGTATGCGCTATACAAATAAACTTAATGGGATCAGCCGAATTTTAATGATAAACTTTTATGAAATTTTTTCAAAATAATCTTACATCATATTTAGTTAGATTTAAACTTTATTTTTCATCGTTAAGAGAAGGGAACACATGAGTTATATTAGACATCGCTGTGAAACATGCCTAGGACACTCAAATTTTCTTGGCTAGATTTGTAATGTCGAGAGTTGTTTTTTTGCACCCCATTAGAAGCATTTGCACGTTAGTGATGTTTAGCCTGGCTTGAAAATCTGTATAATCGTTGATATCGACAGCAGTCAAGCATGCCCTCAAAGTAAAGCTAATGACTAATACCAACTACTAAATATTTTAGTAAGTTTAAGGGTTAATATCCAGAAAATTTATGAATTTTCTAAATCTAGTGTGAACTATTTTTGTCTTGTTAAATATGTCACGAAACTTTGCAATTAGTTCTAAATTTATCATGTCATTAATAGACTTTAATATAAACCCTTAAGTTGCTTACATGGCATTAGAAGCCATGCGGTGTAACACGCGGAGCCACGTGACATACAAAAAATGAAAAATTTAAAATAAAAAATAAAATAAGAAAAATTAAAAATTATAAGTTGCTCTTTTTATTTTTCAATTTTTGGGTGCCGGGTGGCTTTTTGTTACCTGTTATGTGGCTTTTAATGCTATGCCGGCATCTCACATGAGCATTTTAACGGTTTCCATTGAAGCTTACTAATGGCATGCTAGATTTAACACTAAAGGCTGAGTTCGTCGTATATTTAAAAAAAAAAAAATTAGTTCATGCTAAATTTGAAAAAACTCATAAATTTTATACATTTAGAAGTATTATCCCTAATTGTACATAATAGTTAAGACCTTCTGAATTACTTGTCCTCACAAAGTTTTAGTAAATTTTTCTCTTTGATAAGATAAAAAGTATTTTGATAAACATTTAAAGTGAAATATAATGTGATGATTGATTTAACAAATAATTTATTTTTTTGTCATTTTAGTTCTCTTGCATATCAAACATAGGTATTTAACTTAATGAAATTTTAAAAACTAGATAATAAAAAGGCCTTTGATGCAAATGTAATGGGGTTTATTTTTTACATTTAGAATATTTTTCACTAATTGCAAAATGAAAAGATTGCTTATAAAAATGAAGTGTAATTTGTCAGATACAACTTCTTATAGCAATTAATAACTTAATTTCTAATTTTGTATTCAAAGAAGACCTTGACTTTGATTCATTTTCTAATTTTGTATTCAAAAAAGACCTTAACTTAGAGTATTGACGATGGAACTAAAGTTTATGACCTAACGGAGACTTGAGTTTTTCAAAAGTGTGCTTAACTTTTGAAAGGAAGAAACTAAGGAAAACATTTTCTAGAAAATGGGCGTCCAAGATTTGACTTATATCCTTTTTAATTTCCAAAGTGTGTCTAAAATTTAATTTATAACATCTTTAATCTAATGAAGTTATGAAAATTATTGATATAAAAAAGACTTTTATATAATAATAATGAGTTTTATTTTATAAATTTAAATTATTTTTTTGCCAATTATAATAATTAATGTCATTTACTTTCATTTAATTGTGTCCCTTTTATAGATAATTTGGCTATCAATTTAATGAAAAATATAAAAAGAAATAACTAACTCTTAGAAATTATAATATATCATTTGTTAGTAAATATCTAACTAAAAGGTTTAAATTAAGATAAACTTATCATATGCAAAAAATGAGCACATCTCCACACTCGAGTCCATTTCTCTAAAAACGTATTCTTACCTGTAAAATTTTATAATTAATTAAATGAACGAATACAAATCTTTTAATGATAAAATTTTAATATTATATTAAAAATTTATACAATGCAAAATATATATATTTGAAAAGGTCATTGTGATTTGAAAAGTTTACTTATGGTATGCTAGATTTAAAACTAAATGCAGAATTCATCATATATTTAGAGAAAAAAATTAGTTCGTGCTAAATTTGAAAAAAAATTATAAAATTCATATATTTTTAGGTATTATCCCTAATTGTAAATAAGAGTTAAGACATTTTAAATCACTCAATTCTCCTCTATCACGACTATGACAAAGTTTTGGCAAATTTTCCTCTTTAATAAGATAAAAAGTATTTTGATAAGCTTTTAAAATGAAATATAATGCAATAATTGATTTAAAAAATAATTTATTTTTTTACCATTTTGGTTCTCTTGCATATCAAATATGGGTATTTAACTTAATGAAATCTTGAAAGTTAGATAATAATAAGGCTTTTGATGCAAATGTAATGGAATTTATTTCTTATATTTGGAATATATTTTCACTAGTTGCAAAATGAAAAAGCTACTTAGAAAAATGAATTGTAATTTGTGAGATATTTCTTATAGCAATTAATATTTCATTTTAAATTTTGTATTTAGAGAAGGCCTTGACTTAGAGTATTAATGATGAAACTAATGTTCATGACCTAATGAAGACTTAAGTTTTTTCAAAGTGTGTTCAAACTTTGAAAGGAAGAAACTGAGGAAAACACTTCCTAAAAAATGGGCATCCAAAATTTAACTTATAACTTCTTTAATTTTTAAAACATGTTTTAGATTTAACTCATAATATCTCTAATTTTTAAAGCATGTCTGAAATTTGACTCATAATACATCCCCACGCCTAAGTCCATTTCTTAAAAAATGTGTCTTTACCACTTAACCTAACAAAATCACAAAAATTATTAATATAAAAAGGATTTTCATATAAATATAATGGGTTATATTTTGTAAATTTAAAACATTTTTTTTACCAATTACTTAGAAAAATGAGTTATAATTTATAAAATACAATTTGTTATAGATATTATTATCTCACTTTTTAATGTAGCAATCAAAGATGACTTTAACCTAAGACATGGATAATAGAATTAATGCCCATAATCTAATGTAAATTTAGGTTTTTCACAAGCATGTCCAAGATTTGAAAAAAAGAAATTGGGAGAAAATTTTCTTGAAAATTTGGCTCATTGACCTACATGACTAATAAGTTTTCTAATTTCCATAATGATATGGACAAAGAATAAATATGGACCCCATGTTTATATGTTTATATTATTCTATCAAGAATTAAAAAGAAGAAATTGAAGAATAAATTTTTTTTAGAAATTTGAGTCATTCACCTACGTGATCAATAAGTTCTCTAATTTCCACAATGACATGGACAAAAGAATTTAGGTGAATACTATGTCTATATGTTTATATTATTCTATTAAGAATTGAAAACAATAAACTAAAGAAAACAATTTTTTAAAAATTTGACTTATTCACCTATGTAATTAATAAGTTCTCTAATTTCCATAACAACATGGATAGAAGAATTAAGGTTGATCCCATGTTTATTTATTTATATTATTCTATCAAGATTTGAAATGAAGAAACTAAAGATTTTTTTTTTTTAGAAATTTGACTTGTTCACCTACATGATCAATAATTTCTCTAATTTTCACAATAACATGGACAAAAGCATTAAGATGGATTGCATGTCTATATGTTTATATTATTCTATCAAAGAAACTAAAGAAAAAAAAACTTTTTTAGAAATTTGACTTATTCATCTACATCATCAATAAGTTCTGACATAGATAGAAAAATTAAAGTGGACCCCATGTCTATATGTTTATGTTATTTTATCAAGAATTGAAAAGAAGAAACTAAAGAAATTTTTTAAAAAAATTTGACTCATTCACCTACATGATCAATAAGTTCTCCAATTTCCACAATGACATAGACAAAAGCATTAAGGTAGACCCTAAGTTTATATGTTTATGTTATTCTATCAAAGAAACTAAAGAAACAAATTTTTTAGAAATTTGAATCATTCATTTTTGTGATCAATAAGTTTTGACATAGATAGAAAAATTAAGATGGATCTCATATCTATATGTTTATATTATTCTATCAAGAATTAAAAAGAAGAAACTAAAGAAATTTTTTTAAAAAAACTTAACTCATTCACCTACGTAATCAATAAGTTCTCTAATTTTCACAATGACGTACATAGAAGCATTGAGGTAAACCTTATGTCTATATGTTTATATTATTCTATCAAAGAAACAATTTTTTAAAAAATTTGACTCATTCATTTACGTGATTAATAAGTTTTAACATAGATAGAAAAATTAAGGTGGATCTCATATCTATATGTTTATATTATTCTATCAAGAATAAAAAAGAAGAAACTAAAGAAATATTTTTCTTTAAATTTGACCCATTCACCTACATAATCAATAAGTTCTCCAATTCCCACAATGACATAGACAGAAGCATTGAGGTAAACCCTATGTTTATATATTTATGTTATTTTATCAAAGAAACTAAAGAAATAAATTTTTTAAAAATTTGACTCATTCATTTGCATGATCAATAAGTTCTATAATAGATAGAAAAATTAAAATGAACCCTATATCTATATGTTTATGTTATTCTATTAAGAATTAAAAAGAAGAAACTAAAGAAATTTTTTTTTTAAAACTTGACTCATTCACCTACGTGATTAATAAATTCTCTAATTTTCACAATGACATAGACAAAAGCATTGAGGTAGACCTCATGTCTATATATTTATGTTATTCTATCAAAGAAACTAAAGAAACAATTTTTTTTAGAAATTTGACTCATTTATTTGCGTGATCAATAAGTTCTAACAGAAATAAAAAAACTAAGGTGAACCTCATGTCTATAGGTTTATGTTATTCTATCAACAATTAAAAAGAAGAAATTGAAGAAAATTTTTTTTAAAAATTTGACTCATTCACCTATGTGATCAGTAAGTTCTCTAATTTCTACAATGACACAGACAGAAGCATTGAGGTAGACCTCATGTTTATATGTTTATGTTATTTTGTCAAAGAAACTAAAGAAACAATTTTTTTTTAGAAATTTGACTCATTCATTTGTGTGATCAATAAGTTCTGACATAAATAGAAAAATTAAGGTGGACCTCATATCTATATATTTATGTTATTCTATCAATAATTAAAAAGAAGAAATTGAAGAATCTTTTTTTTAATTTGACTTATTTATCTATGTGATCATTAAGTTCTCTAATTTCCATAATGACGTAGATAAAAGCATTGAGGTAAACCCTATGTCTATATGTTTATGTTATTCTATCAAAGAAACTAAATAAACAATTTTTTTTAGAAATTTGACTCATTTATTTGTGTAATCAATAAGTTCTGACATAAATAGAAAAATTAAGGTGGACCCCATGTTTATATGTTTATGTTAGTCTATCAAGAATTGAAAAGAATATCAAGAATTGAAAAGAAGAAACTGAAGAAATTTTTTTAAAAAAAATTAACTCATTTATCTGTGTGATCAATAAATTCTCTAATTTCCACAATGACATAGACAAAAGCATTGAGGTAGACCCTATGTCTATATGTTTATATTATTCTATCAAAGAAACTAAAGAAACAATTTTTTTAAAAATTTGGCTCATTCATTTGCGTGATCCATAAGTTCTGACATAGAAAAATTATGATAGACCCCATGTCTATATGTTTATATTATTCTATCAAGAATTGAAAAGAAGAAATTGAAAAAAACAAAATTCTTAAAAAATTTTGGCTCTTTCACCTAGGTGATTAAAAGTTCTCTAATTTTCACAATAACAAGCCAAGTTGTCCAACTAATTAATAGAACTTAATGAAATTAACTAGAACTTAATTGTTGATTTAGAATCTCACTAATTAATAGAACTTAATGGAATTAACTAGGCAAGTTGCAAGAAACTTAATATAATCCAACATAATAAGTAATCTAATTTAATCCACATCTAATCTAAATTGTTCATTTAAAATCCAACTCTTTCCCAACATTCAACATTCATAAAAACATGGCCCAGACCACAACATCAACATGAAGAAGGTGAGTAAATTCAAGAACTACATGTCCAACGCAGAAACATAAAATACTGCATCTGCCTAAGTACACAATCAAGCAAAATAATCAGGCAAACTAATTGGAGTAATGAATGATTGGAGAATAATAAATAAGTTGACTTGAAAACGCGTGCTTCAGTCCGTCACAGTGAAACGTACAGCGTGGAATGGGGGCAGAATACTAAAAAGGAAGAAAAAGAACTTTGTACAGTAAGAAAGAAAATTAAAGAAAAGCAGAGTTTTTTTTTTTTTTTTTTGCATATGCATGACACAAAGATTGAATTTTTATGGCCATTAAGGCAGGATTTGAAACGACTTTTAAGAGTGTAGCAAGTGAAGAAACAGCTCCCCTTTGACGTTCAGAGAACTGAGATTTCAACCCTCCTCTTCCCCAAATATCTACAAAATGCATACTTTAATCCAGATGACCCAAAAAAAAAATAAAAACAAACTGTTTATCCTTCAGTGGCCCTTTCCCATAGCAGGGGCAAGAACATTTTGCATAAACTCAAGCACATAGCTTTACTGAAGGTCAGCAACGAGGTTTTGCATGGTTACGAGAAGTTGCAGAACCACATCACGGGACAACTTCACATGCACATATTGCTTAATCTTATACTTAGAGTGGCATTGGCCTGAAAGCCTGGGAACATGTTTCAACCATTACAAGAAGTTCATAAATCACCCCAGAAAACGTATAGGCACACCTATAGTTCATAACATTAAAGACTTGCCAAGGAAGCTTATGTACAATTTCTTCCATATTGAATCAATATGAAAGATAGCTTCGTACAAAGCAGAATGATATCTAGCCACCTTAATCAACTTCAAGTCCTAACCATATTTACAGCGCAGGCTTTAAGCTTCATGTTCCTTTATATATAACAGCTGCACTTTGTTCATGAGAGCAGTAGCTATTCACAGCACATCCCATGATACCTCCCCATCAACTCAGGGCAGAAGCTAAGCAGATTAGGTAGGTCAGTTGATCGAAGCTTTTTAATGTCGTTAGCAGTCACCTTACAAGACTCCAAGGTCAGAGATTGTAAGCTTTTTAGTGGCTTTAAATGACGTAAACCTGAGTTGGTTATATGAGAATTTGAATCATTCAAAGAGACAATTCCTGTCAACCCTGCATGCACATTAAAAATGTAATAAGTAGAGATCTTAGAAACCCTGATATCATCTAGAAATATCAAATCTAGGAGAGAGATCAGGCAATGAAGAATAATTCAAGCAACCTTGCATGATCGGATCAAACATCATGTTACTGTTCACTCGAGGAATTCAAGAGGTTTCCTTAACAACCAGACAGCACGGAAGTACAGTTCATAAGAACTAAAAAATTGAGGGCTGGAATCTGGATTAACATTTTATCTTTTCAAATTCAGTATGTTCCACTCAAATATAGTGGTATGTACAGGCTCATTTCAACCCAGAAGATTCAAAATGAACTTGTTAGAGTAGCTGTTAGTACACCAAGGGGTACTCATGAATCCAGAATAAATGAAGTACCAAAAGACAGACAACAAACACACACTCCATATCTCCGGAGAGGTTTTACACTGGCATAAAAGAGTTTGCACATTTTTTCCCTTTTGGAAGAGAAAATAATAAGGAATAAAAAAGAAAGTAAAATAGGAGGAAAGGAAAGCCTTGTTTGAATAGGGATGGATAAGAATACATGTATCTAAACCATTTCAAACCCCATAGTGTGTAAGCCTCGAGCACGAGGATACCTTCTTTTGGTTAGAGAAAGCGAAACAAGATGTAAACATCATCTTCCTTAGAGAAAATCAAACAGAACGTATACTGCAAAAAGCTGCCCAATCCAATTACATATCAGCCGATAAAATTCATTTTGACAGCTAAAGTTGCATAAGAAAAAGAAACGATGGTGACCACCCCATGCCAATTACGTCTTTGATAGACATAGCATTCATCCACCAACCAAATACGGCAAACAAATGCAAATTCAGTGTACTTGGCATAACAAATAACTTGGCATTTTTATTTTTCTACCAGTGATGTACCACTGTAAAGCTCACTTTGCTAATGGTTAGTTCTCAGATCTGTAATATGAGCTCGAAAAAGATCCAGATTGGTCAATCCAGTCAAACCCGCACGAGAAAGAGCAGCATTATACAGTAGCCGAAGGCATCCGATAATCAGAACACGGAAAGAAATTCACAAACTAGAAAAATTCAATGAAAAATAATCTGTGCCAAACAGCAAAAATATGTAAAATCATGCTGAGAGACACTACTTAAACATTACGCAGAGCAGGAATAAGAATGTCATCTGAAAAGGATCACAAGTTGATTGTGTCATGAAAAATAAATACATTTGTATCTATCTATTTATTTATGTGGATATATGACAAGGAAAGAGCATTGTTAGATCCATATAGATTTAGATGAGAGATGAGTACCATTTGTATCTAACGTCTAACTACCGGAACCTTTTATTAATGTCATTTACTTCCATTTAATCATCGCTTTCAATTTCCAGATAATTTGGTTGTCTATTTACGAAAACTATATAAAAAAAAAAGTGACTTACTCTTAGAAATTATAATATATCAGTTGTTAGTAAATTTTTAAGTAAAAGATTTAAATTAAAATCAACCTATCTTAAGTGAAAAGTTAGCACATCCCCACATTCAAGCCCATTTCTTTGAAAATATATTCTTAATTGTAAAATTTTATAATTAATTAAAAGAACCAACATAGATCTTTTAATAATATAATTTTAATATTATATCAAGAATTTAATAATACAAAATAAATATATTTGAAAAGGTCATTGTGATTTTTTTAGGTAATTTGTAAATAATGATAAAAAAAAAATCTCATATGTTGCATTTCTCAAATTAACTGCTGCAAAAATGACTTATGTGATACAAATTATTGAAATCTTTCAACGTCAATACATAATTTGGTTGTCAATTTAATGAAAAAAAAAATTATTCTTATGAATTATAATAATTTAGTTGTTAATAAATTTTCAACTCAAAAGTTTTAATTAAGATAAATTTATCTTATATTAAAATTAAATACATCCTTATACTCATACTCATTTTTTCAAAAAAATTATTTTTACTATTTAACTCAATAAAATCATGAAAATTATTAATATAGAGAAAATCTTTATATAAATATAATAAAATCTATTTTATAAATTTAAGATAACTTTTTCTCTAATTACAAAACTAAAACACTTGTTTGTAATTTTGAGTCATAAATTTCTAGATGTAACTTTTTATACGGCAATTAATGTTGCATTTTCTACGTTTTTGTTCCAAGATGACCTTGACCCGAAGTATAGACGATGGAATTGATGTTAATTTCTAATGCAGACTTGGATTTTTCGTAAGCACGTAAAGACTTAAAAAGAATAAACTAAGGACAAAATTTCCTCAAATTTTGCGTAATTTGACCGGTAAGTTCTCTAATTTCTACATTGACGTAGGCCGAAGAATAGACCAAATGAGAAGAAAAGTGTTTGTATCCGACCGTTGTCACTATATGACAACAAAAGCAATTGTTACACATCGGTGCAGTTGGTAGGCAGACAATTTAGAAGGGAAGAAAAGTCTTTGTGTCTGATTTATTAGAGCATCCCAGGACTATTCATGAAAAAAATTATGTGATTCAAAAATGTTTTATTAAAATCTATATCATCTCACGCTCATCCTCATCTCTTTAAAAAAGTGTCATTACTATTTAACCTAATAAAATAATGAAAATTATTAATATAAAGAAAAATTTTATATAAATATAATGGAGTTTATTTTATAAATTTAAAATTAATATTTTTTTTCAATTACAAAACTAAAATTCTATTTGTAAAATTGAGTTATAAATTGCAAGATGTTAATGTCTAATTTTCTATGTTTTTGTTCCAAGATGACCTTGACCGGAAGTATGGACGATGGAATTGAAGTTAATTTCTAATGCAGACTTGGATTTTTGGTAAGCACGCGAAAGACTTAAAAGAAGAAACTAAGGAAAAAGTTTCCTAAAATTTGGCCTCATTGTGACGTAGACAGAAGAATAGATCAAATGGGAAGAAAAGTCTTTGAATCCGATCATTGTCACTGTATGACAACAAAAGCAATTGTTACATCGGTGCAGTTGGTAGGCAGACATTTTATAAGGGAAGAAAAGTCTTTGTATCCGATCATTGTCACTATATGACAACAAAAGCAATTGTTACATCGGTGCAGTTGATAGGCAGACATTTTATAAGGGAAGAAAAGTCTTTGTATCCGATCATTGTCACTATATGACAACAAAAGCAATTGTTACATCGGTGCAGTTGGTAAATAAGGGAAGAAAAGTCTTTGTATCTTCAAAAAAATGTATGTGTTATACTAATAAACTTAATGGGATCGGCCGAATTTTAATGACAAACTTTTATGAATTTTTTTCAAAATAATTTTATATCATATTTAATTAGATTCAAAACTTATTTTTGGTCATTAAGAGGAGGGGACACATGAGTTATATTAGACATCACTGTGAGACATGCCTAGGACAGTTAAACATACAGTAACTTAAGTAATATTTAGCAAGATTTGTAGCGTGAACTATTTTTTCTTGTTAAATACGTTGAGGACACTTAATTTTTTTGTAATAATAATAAATTTTATTTTCTAAATTTAAAATATTTTTTCACTAATTATATAAAAAAATAAGTTATAAAATATAATTTGTTATAAATATTAATATCTTGACCTGAGATATTGACCTCAAGTCTATACGTTATTCTATCAAAAATTGAAAAGATGAAATCGAGAATTTCTTTTTTTTTAGAAATTTAGCTTATTGACTTCCGTAACTAATAAGTTATTTAATTTTCACAATGACATGAACAATAGAATAGGCCCCATGTCTATATATATCTGTGTGTATACGCGCGCTGCTCACACAAAAATTATTTGAGAAAAATTTATATTTAATATCTTTATTTTGGTATGCATAGACGGTGATAAATGGAATACTTATTTATTATTTACTATTTATATATAAATCATGTTTTGATTGCAACAAATTTTTTATATAATAAAAAATGTTTTGTAAAAAACAAATACATAAATATATTTAAAATATTATTAAATTAAATTAAATATAATATATGAATCATATAATTTAGTTAAAAATAATAAATAATTAATAAATCTATATAAAATTATTAAATTTTGATCTTCTAAATATAATGTAACTTAAAAAATTATACATCATTTAATTATATAATTAAATTATTTAGGTGTATTTTTCTTCTTTCTTTTCTTACATTATCAATTTATTTTACAAAAATATTATATTTTGATATTTATGTATGTTGTAACTCACAAATTGCAAAATTTAATGAAATTAACTAGTTAAATTGCGAGAAATTTAATATAATTTAACTTAATAAGTACTCTAATTTAATCTATATCTAATATAAACTATTTATTTAGAATCCAACCTTTTCCCAACATTCAAAGTCCATAAAAACTTGGCCCAGAACACATCAACACGAAGAAGGTGAGTAAATTCAAGAACTACAGGTCCAATGCAGAGACATAAAATACTGCAGTCTACACAATCCAGCGAAATAATTAGGCAAACTAACTAAAGTAATGAATGGTTGGAGAGTAGTATATAACTTGACTTGAAAACTTGTGCTTCAGTCCGTCACAATGAAATGTAAAGGGTGGAAGGGGGCAGCATACTAGGAAGAAAGACAGAATTTTCTATAGCGAGAAAGAAAATTACAGAAAAACAGAATTCTTTATTTTCTTTTTCATTTTTGTATATGCACGACAAAATTTTTTTAAAGATTGGTTATCATAAATTCAAAGGGTTTCCGAGTGTATCTAAAATAATTATAATGGCGTTATCCATGTTTAAAAAAATTGAGAAGTAATTTTTTTAGGTACACAAAGATTACATTTTTATGGCCATTCAAGCAGGATTTGAAACAACTTTTAAGAATGTAGCAAGTGACGAGACTGCTCACCCTTTTGTAACCCACAGCCTTACGAAACGATTATAAAAATGATCTACCATAAATATCCCACTATCATCTACATTCTCTGTTCCTCAATAAACCACCAACATCACACTTCAGATGTCAAGTAATTCTGCCCATATTAACAGTAAAGTGAGCATTTTTAGTAAATACAAGGCAAAGTGAGTGAGGATACTAGAAATCAATTCCAACGTTTTAGCAGTGACAGAGATGTAAGATCTTTTATGTTCTTTATGCCAGCATCAGTCAATCCTCCACCATATATTTCCAGCAACTGCAGATTCTTAAAATCTACACAAAAAATAAGCAACAGAAAAACAGAAGCAGCAACAATAGGACCAAAAGAAGAGGCGGAAGCAGAATCAGTTAAAAAGGTGACCGTAAAGTAGCCATTGTGATTGAACATTGTGCTCTCAAACAAGGTTTGTTATCAAAAAATTTATCTTTGCTGATACCAAATTATTAAGAAAGAAGTTGCTTGGGATATGATCATCCTCCATTTTTCAAATAACGGGTAGTTTTATGAGATGCTTAGTCTTATGCTTTTCAGCACAAAATACTGAGGGGTAATCAAGCACTAGACATAACAAATAACTTGGCATTTTTATTTTTCTACCAGTGATGTACCACTGTAAAGCTCACTTTGCAAATGGTTAGTTCTCAGATCTGTAATATGAGCTCCAAAAAGATCCAGATTGGTCAATCCAGTCTAACCCGCACGAGAAAGAGCAGCATTATAGGGTAGCCGAAGGCATCCAATAATCAGAACACAGAAAGGAATTCACAAACTAAAAAAGTTCATTGAAAAATAATTTGTGCCAAACAGCAAAAATATGTCAAATCGTGCTGAGAGACACTACTTAAACATTACGCAGAGCAGGAATAAGAATGTCATCAGAAAAGGATCACAAGTTGATTGTGCCATGAAAAATAAATACATTGAATGCCAATTTATGTAACAAAAGAGTTTTCACGTCCAATGGTCAGAAAAATATAGTTCAAACATTCAAATTATGAATCATTCAGTTAGCATTGCACTAAAACTTGGGGTATCTGTTACTTACGACAGTTGATCTTCTCTCTCTCCTCACCCCAATCAATCAGTGGAGAGAGAAGCTCTACAACTAAGACAAATGCAAGACTGAGCCTTGATGTTTGTTGACAAACATTTTGTGGGTCAGGTTATTAACTGCGATAATTGGACCATGCACACTGGCATATACTTAATTTTTATGTTGTCTTAATTCAAACAGAAAGCCTCATTTGGTGACATGAAATTTCAAGCACCTGGACAACATTGGTTAGCAGAAAAGCTAATCTAGAAGCATTAAAATTATTTTTGGGAAAAAAAATCCTGATCTCAGCTAAGCAGCTCTGTCATAATGTCTGTCAACATAAGAATACCTTATTTACTATAATTTTTTCAGCAAAAGCAATTTGCTCAACTGCCTCATTTACTACTCCTTTTGGCTTGACTTCATCCAAATGAACAGTAACATGCTTAGCATCAACTAAAGTGAAAACACCATCCAACTTGACATCATTGAAAACCTTATCCTCAGCATAAAAAAGTCTGAATGATTGGTGCAGGATTTGCCAAACCTGCAGAAGTGAAACCAGGTGTATCATCAAACTGTTATGGGGAAGTTCACTTGATGCATGGAACCAGTTTCATATGCATAAGTGAAACTAAGCTACACAAGACTATAATTCTCTATCAATTATAGAACACAAAGAATCTGACATAAACAACCTCTACTGCTTATAACATAAATTTAGGTCTGTGTCTGGTATTAATCTCCTACCTGTAGTCTCTATTACAATATGATTGAATTTTCCTTTTTCTCTCTCAATCAATTCCCCAATCATCCTCACAAGATCACCCCTTACTGTACAGCACAAACAACTACCGTTCAGCATAACAATGTCCTCAGCCCAGTAATTTTTGCAGCAACTAGAGAACCATCAATGTCAACTTCACAGTACTGCAAATTCAACAACAGGAAACAAATTGATTCAGCTACATATAATCAATTTAAAAGTATATCTACAAGTTAAGATTACATCCGTTGTCAGTATCAAACAACAAGCTTCAAGACCAGAATAATTTTCTGCAAGGTGGCATAACCATCATTAAGACCAAAAAAAAAAAAATCCCCTTGTCATATTTTCAAGACAACAAAAATGCTCTAATCCAATAAATTAACACAAGGATCCAAAATTCATCTCTATATACCTCAATCTCTATCACTGCTATGCGCTTCCCATGGTCTGCAGTCAATATATGGCTGAGCAATGTTGTCTGTCCATCACAACAAGGAAGCATATTAAACAACCAAACAACCTAATTTAGAAGTACGCAACTGCTCCCATCACATGCTGCAAGGAAATCGATATCAAATCACAAACAGAGAAGAGATGCGGCAACAGCAATTACTCATTAGTAAGGTACGCTCAGACAATCTGCACGGCATACAGGAATCTAAACATCTTTTGTCAAGTGAAGAAAAGAAATTGAGAAGCCCACATTATTAAAGTACAAAAGTCAACACTTAAAAGCCACTCTTAGTAAGCTAACTTGCATTTAGTCTAAAATTTTAAAGAAGTTGTATATCATTTCTGGGAAGAATTCATGGAGAAAATCACCCCATATTTCTCAACTATACATAATTGGGTGTGTTCTCTGGATTCCAATATCAACAAAATGTGAAAGAATTGACCAACAGACAAAAAAAAAAAAAAAAAGCATAACAAGAGAGTTCCATACCTTCCCAGAATCCAAGAAACCGGTAATAATGGTGGCAAGGATGCGATTATCTGGAAGGGTTTTGATAGTCAAATCGGAATCCTCGCTCCGCGAGGTGGTGGTGGTGGTGAAGGCAAACACCAAAACACCAAACGACAATCTCGTGGAATCTTATATCTTAAAATTTTAAAAGTTATATACGTTATAATTACCTTAAAATTTTAATTTATAATTTATTAAATATTATTTATATAATAATTTTTTAAAATTTATTTAAAATACTCGAATTGCTTAACTCAAGGTTTAATTGGACCATTTTTTTAATCCAAGTATTTGTTGGGATTTTAATACTTTTCAACTACCCCTTTAATTTTATTTGAGTAAGCAAATCGAATCAAGTCAATTTGAATGACTTGAATTCGGCTTTTCCTATTGCATAGGGATAGAAAGCTATTCTAAGTTGATGTATCATGCAAGCAAGTGACAATTTTCTTGCCAAAACAAAACAAGGCCAACTTTCTAATTTAAAGAATCTTTTCACTTATAAGTTAATTATTTTTTTAATGTAAAATTTGTATCATATATTCACATACTCATTTTTAAAATTCTAACACATATTCACACTCTCACACTTATAATATCAATAAAAAGTTTCCATTAATTGGGGCTGCAAGTGGTTAAACATTAGATCTAACAATTACTTTTCCCTGGTTAATATTCATATTAATAAAGAGATTTGTCAATAGCAGCTTCCTTTTCACGGTATTTTCTTCTTCTTATTCAATTGAGGCCTCGAGACCTTTCAGTTTTAGAGACCCTTTAGTATCAAAGACTCCTTGATTGATCCATGCAACTTGACATGTGTAGGCATTTGAGACAAACTAATAAATCACATATAGTTGACTTATGACATCAAGAAATTGGCTCTCTTTCATACGTATGTTCTTCTACGTGCGTGCGTGTGTGAGAAATTAGAATAGCAATTGGAAACGGGCAATTTTGATTTTTATTTTGTGCTTTGTTGTAGGCTAAATGGCAACGGAGTACTGCTTTACTAGAAAACATTAGTTTTGAGTTTTGATTTATGTGGCGTTTGTTGTGGGTGTTCTTGAGAGTTGTTTAAAGGAAGAGAGGTCGTGTATATTAAGTATTAAGGACTACTTTTAAGTTAAACGAGGTTAGTACAGACGATTCCCTTCCTTCATGGAGTGATGATCTAGAGTCTGTAGTTGGGAGCGAGTTGAGTGTAGTAACACCACATCCCAGGTGATTCAGATCCCTTTCGGGTACTTGCTAACCCAATAGCCCAAGTCCCCGCTATCCTTGTTTGCTTCTCTTACGAAGCTATTCCATCTAGAAGGGAGTTAGTTTACTCATTGCTAGCTAGCTCTAACACTTTTTTGTCAAGCAATTTTTCTTTGATAATTTTGAATTTAATGTTAATAAGATGAAGATGTTAGAATATTTTCTTATTTTTGAACTGTCATTTATTTGATTTTTTATTTTAATTTAAAAATTAAATCAAATGTGTAATTTAATTGTGGATTTAAATATTATAAATTAATTCAATAAGTCTTATTTACTTATTATGTGTATTATATAAAATATGAATGTATTTGATTTTTTAAGTATGGGTCTAAAATAATTATTTGGTAGTAGAGGTTGTTATTGACCCAATGATGGTTGGACTTAATTAGGGTTTGAATATAAATATAAGAGATAGGTCTCCTTTTCGCACAAGAAATTACATTATATTCTCCCCATTAGAGTGAATGAAAAATTGTTAATAGTGTTAGAACTTAATTTCAGTGTACTTATTAATATGCATACATCATCAATTTTTACGATATGACAACAAGAGATATGTCTCATACCTTATTAATATTTAGTTTATAATTATGGTTATAGTATTGATATAAGATTTTAGGGTTGTAATTTCTTACATATAGTATCAAAGTTTTGTTATATCAACCTAGAACCTCTTTTATTTTCTTGAAATAAAATAAAATAATATATATATATATATATATATATATATATATATGTAGTTAAAATTTATTATGTGCAATTTTATTCTTTGATCCTTATTTGGAATAGAGTTAATAAATTAAATGTTATCACCACAATGACCATTTGAGGAACCAATAATAGTTTCATGTAATATTGGGTGTTCTTGTTATTTAAATTATGCATATTATTACTCACCCACAGGGAGTTATTATATGTGTCAATTTGAATGATTTTGAGTTATTTTAATAATGAGAGAGTTAAGAATCCTTTTACCCATAAGTGTTGCATTTTTTTATTCTAATCATTTTTTCATTCGAAGATAATTTTAAAATTTGTTATATTCTCTACTTATCAGAGAGTTTATAATGATACTTTGAAATTTCTAATGTTTAAAATAAATTATTATTATTGCCTATGATGTTTTGATATTTTCTAATATTTTTCAGCTCCATGTATTTTTTTCTCAAATAATTACTCTTTTCTTATTAACACTATCACCAGTGAAAATTATAAGAAATGGAAAGAAGATATATAAATGGTTTTAACTATGATAGTGTGTGGACATGGCTATAAAAGGAGACAAACCAGCTAATTTGACTTCTAAGAGTACTGCTTTAGAGAAAGCATATTGTCAGAAGTGGGATAAAGTCAATCGTTTAGTACTCATGGTAATGAAAAGGTTTATCTTTAAAAGTTTGGAAAGTGTTATCCCAAATATTAACATTACTAAACCCTTCTTTTATTTCCTTGAAGAAAAGTATATAGTCTTTAATAAAACTGAATTGGTTAATTGATAGAGAAATTCATTAATATGAAATATAATGAGATAAGTGATATTAAGGAATATATTCTTAAAATGATTACTTTCTTTTTTAGACTTAGTGAGCTTTAATGTCTTATTGGTGACCCTTTTATTATTATGTCTTAAACTCTTTATCCCTAAAATTTGATGAATTGAAAACCTCTTAAAATACCCAAAAAAAAAAGCTGGGATATTAATACTTTGATATCCATTTGTGCTCTAAAAGATAATAGGATGAAACATGAGATTTTAAAGAGTGTCATTTTAGTCAATCAACCATACTTAAATAAGCCTTTTCATAAGAAGAGGTCCAAAGATGATTTTGAAAGAAATCTTGGTCAAATGTACCTTAGTCATAAACTTGTGATAACCAAAGATAAATATTGGTTTTGTAAACAAATAAGCCACAAGAGAAAGGATCATTTTGCCTATAAGAATTACCTTAAAAAGAAGAATAATTACAATAAATCAAGTAATTCTCTTACTTTTATTTACTTTAAATATAATTTAATAGATATTCCTATTAATTTTTGGTGAATTAACTCTAAAGTATCTATCCATGTTATTAATACTTTGTAGGGGTTCAAGAGCAAGCAAAAGCCAAAAAGGGATGAAGTCAATCTATTCGTAGGGAATGGAGAACAAGTGGTAATATAGTTCATAGGGATAGATGAATTGAAATTAGATTTTAGATTTGTTTATATATAACAGTTTTAAGCTTCATGTTCCTTTATATGTAACAGCTGCACTTCGTGAGAGCAGAAGCTATTTACAGCACATCCCATGACACCTCCCCATCGACTCAGGGCAGAAGCTAAGCAGATTAGGTAGGTCAGTTGATCGAAGCTTCTTAATGTCGCTAGCAGTCACCTTACAAGACTCCAAGGTCAGAGATTGTAAGCCTTTAAATGACTTAAACCTGAGTTGGTTATATGAAAATTTGAATCCTTCAAAGAGACAAGTCCTGTCAACCCTGCATGCACATTAAAAATGTAATAAGTAGAGATCTTTGAAACCCTGATATCATCTAGAAATATCAAATCTGAGAGGGAGATCAGGCAATGAAGAATAATTCAAGCAACCTTGCATGATCGGATCAAACATCATGTTATTGTTCAGTCAAAAGGAATTCAAAAGGTTTCCTTAACAACCAGACAGCACGGAAGTACAGTTCATAACAACATCAAACTTGAGGGCTGGAATCTGAATTAACATTTTATCTTTTCCGATTCCATATGTTCCACTCAAATATAGTGGTATGTACATGCTCATTTCAACCCAGAAGATTCAAAACGAACTTGTTATATTAGCTGTTAGTGCACCAAGAGGTACTCATGAATCCATGATAAATGAACTCCCAAAAGACAGACAACAAACACACGCTCCACATCTCTGGAAAGGTTTTACACTTACATAAAAGTGTTTGCACATTTTTTCCCTTTTAGAAGAGAAAATAATAAGGAATAAAAAAGAAAGTAAAATAGGAGGAAAGGAAAGCCTTGCTGTAATGATAAAAGAATTGCATTGTATATTGAATCTCGTAGGTTCAAGTCAAGGAAATAGTCTCTTTGTTTGATGTTTGAATAGGGATGGATAAGGATACTTGTATCTAAACCATTTCAAACCCCGAGCTCTAGCATACCCTTTTTTAGTTAGAGAAAGTGAAACAAGATGTAAACATCATCTTCCTTAGAGAAGATCAAACAGAAAGTATACTGCAAAAAGCTGCCCAATCCAATTACGTATCAGCCAATAAAACTCATTTTGACGGCTACAGTTGCCTAAGAAAAAGAAACAAATGCAAATTGAGTGTACTTGCAAAGAATCTTTGCTTCCTTTTGTAACCCACAACACTATGAAACTATTATAAAAATGATCAACCATAAACAGAGTCTCAAGTTCAAATCCATCTACGAGCATTCCACTAAGCAAGTGGGAACTATGGCACTGGAGCCATGACGACAAGCCAAGGTTTGCTCATCATAA
The DNA here is from genome assembly GCA_020883675.1 of Bruguiera gymnorhiza. Lineage (NCBI taxonomy): Eukaryota > Viridiplantae > Streptophyta > Magnoliopsida > Malpighiales > Rhizophoraceae > Bruguiera > Bruguiera gymnorhiza. The sequence goes on from JAIRCJ010000228.1 coordinate 67,742, forward strand.
AAAAATAAAAAAAATAAAAAACAGTATCTGACATAACATCAGCACTTAAATACTCTGTTTTACCAACTCACAATACCTTAATAGAAAGCAATTTTACAATTTTTAGCTGAATAGCCAAATTTAAATTAGTAGAAAGCATGACAGAGAATTAAAGCCAACGATTCAACTAACCTTTATATACTTTTTCTACAAACATACATGCTTAGGTTAATAATGCAATACACACTCAGAACTTAAATAACAAATAAACTTCCATAAACATAAAAGTCAGCATCTTAATTTCATAATACCACTTTCTTTTCATTTTTCCTTTTCACAAAATTTTCTCAGCTGCCAAACAGAAACCAAAAAAAAAAAACCTTACAGGCAACCGCGAAAAAGCAAAACAGTAAACTGCTTTTAGGTTTTTTTTTTTTTTTTTTAAGGCTATGTTACAGAAACAACTGAAACAGACCAAAATTAATATTAAGAAAAAAATATATAGTTAAAACAAAAGGTCTTACTCAACACGATTATTAAGTCAAACCTCCAAAAGTAATCGAACAAAAAAATATGTAAAACAAAAAAAAATTCACTTCAAAAGAGAAATTTTATTTTCTTTTGATCAAGAGCTACTTTACGCAGCTTAAGAGCGTGAAACATAAAGATTCCATGAATTTCTTTCTTCCTTCCGGGAATCATTTTCCGGGAAAACAAACACACTCCAAAAGAAAGAAAAAAAAAAAGCACAGATGACTGACACGTGGAAGCATGATCGACGGTTACGTATCAGCGGAGCAGACGCGGGTGATAGATAACCAGATGTGGGTCCCTTTGCGATGATAGGTACCACATAGAGCGGATTAGATTAGACGTTTTAGATAATCTCAGCTCTTGCTTTCTTCAATTGGGTGCCTAAGTTCGGGCAATTGTCAATAGCATCTAGTGTTTACAATGAGATTCTTGGAAAAATGAGACGGTTTGTTGAATTGAACCGAGTGCTCCACGAGATGCGCAAGAGAAATGGGCTTGCTCATGCGGAAACTTACTGAGTGTTGGTTGATAGATGTGCATCTGCACATAAAGTGGAGAGAAGGAGGCAATTGGGGTTTTTGACGAGACGAGAGAGGCCGGTTTAGATTGTATTCTATGTTTTCTTTTTTTTTTTTCTCTTTATAATTTTAGTGTTGAAATTAAGTATATTTTAGTAAGTCAAATAAATAAATGATATATCGTATAATATATTTACTTAAAAATATATTAATTTAAGTTAGTTTTAAAAAATTTAAATTAAAGATAAAAAAATTAAATATATTTTAATTTAAATTCATTAAAAAGTAATATATATATATATATTACAAAATAAGTACCTTTAATTTTGATAAAAAACAATGATTGCATTTGTTTATAAGATTTGAAAAAAAATATTGTTTAAATTTGAAAAAACGGACAATTTTCTTGCCACAGCAAAAAAGGCCTTTTCGTCCTAGAGAAACGCCAAACAAAAAAGAACCAAAAGAAAACAAAAAGAAAGCTGCGCATGACTCATTGCTTGACCACCAATGTCTCTCCGTGGCCTGGAATCCATCGGGACTTTTTGATTTAAAGAATATTTTTATTTATAAATTATTTATTTTTATAATATAAAATATTTATTATGTAGTTAGATATTTATATTTTAAATTTTAATATATATTCGTACACTTATATTTATAATATTAATATAAAATTGACATTAACTGAAATTTTAAATAATTAAAAATTAAATCTAACAAATATTTTTTCTTGGTTAATATTCATATCAATAAAAAATTTTTGTAAATTATATATATACATATATATATATATATATTTATTTATTTATTATAATTTTTTCTTTTTATTTAACTAAAATCTAAGACCATTCTATTTTAGAGACCTCTTTATTATCAAGGAGGAGGACTCTATTGATGCATGCAACAAGTGATTCTAACTTAAGACATGTGTATATATTTAAAACAAACTAATAAATCAGATATAATTAACTTATGATATTACGATATATATGTTCTTTTTATGTGTTTGTGTGATAAATTAGAATAGTAAGTAGAAAAGGACAATTTTGATTTTTATCGTATTTTTTATTGTATGCCAAAATGCCAATGAAATACTATTTTACTAGAAAACATAAGTTTTGGGTTTTGATTTATGTGACATTTGTTATGAGTGTTCCTAAGAGTTGTTTAAAGGATGAGAGACTGTATCTATTAAGGAGGTCTAGGTAGTTCAACTTAAAATATTACTTTTAATTTGTCTTAGAACGAAGGTTTAAATGTCTAAATTGTGAGTTGTATAAATTTTCTTTTTTGTTATTTTCTATGTTCACTCAACTTTTTTTTCTTTTTTTTGCAATGTAATATCTGATCTTGCAATATAAACAACATCATGATGCCTTTTATTCATAACAAAATGTTTGTTATCATTATAAATAAAACCAACCTATAATTATGATTTAAAAGCCAATATCTAGCTAAAACAACAAAGGAATCTTAGTTTGACATTCCAACCAGCTAAAAATAATACATAGATTAGACAATGTTTTTTATATTTGCATGTGCTTAGAGGTAAACTCTTATCTTGTATTCATAAAAATCTGACATGTAACAAAGAGAGAAAAAATATGCATCAAAGAACTACATGTCCAATAGAAAGACACAACATGGCTACCTATAAAATACAGCAAATAATTTGGGAACAGTATATAAAATAAGGAAATAGCATTCGTCCATGAGATAATCAATGAACAGGAACAACCTCTGTCGCCATCCAGGGTTGATATAAAGTACTAATGCAAAGGCCACCAGGAATACGAGGTAGCTGGCTATGAAGCTTGCAATGAAAAACACAGGATCAATGTCATACCATTTTTCTTCACTTGCATCAGTGTTGGATGGTGCCAATTGTGGTACTTCATGAATGACATTGCAACTTGGTAATGGCGGTCCACAAAGAAATGGGTTTCCTTCATAGCTTTTGTTGTCAAATGTTTGAAACTGTTCATCCATGTCTGGAAGCCTTCCAGATAAATTATTGTATGCTACACTGAAGTATGATAAAAAATTAAGACGAAGTAATGTTGATGGAATTTCTCCGCTTAATTTGTTATGGGAAAGATCCAAGCTCTCTATCTGTCCAAGTTTTGCAAATGTTGTTGGGATGATGTTTGTCAACTGATTGTGAGACAAGTTCAAGGCATGTAACGAACTTAAAGTTCCAAGCTCTGCTGGTATTTCTCCGGTTAGCTGGTTGCAGGATAAATCCAATCCAGACATCAAATTGAGAATTCTACCTTGGTATACTCTGCGCGTTGTTTTTATCACAAACTCAATTTGCAGATGTTGCACGAACCTAACTTGAAAATCTAAAGATGGGCCAAACGCCTGATATTTATAGCCCTCAATTACTCCAAAGTGTTGATAATCAGAAGAAAGCCCAAATCCTTCGGATGTAAAATCAGATGAAGTTAACTTCCCAAAAGAGATGTTACTAAGACAACGAGGTATGGGTCCCAAAAACAAGTTATGTGAGAGATCGAGGATGGCAAGTTGATTCAACTGACAAAGTTTATCTGGTATCAAACCCCCCAAAGAATTTTGACCAAGAAGAAGAGCCCTTAAATTCGATAAAGCCCCAACTGAGGATGGAATGCGACCAGACAGCAGATTGTTTCCAATGTTTAGTGTTAGAATGCTAGAAGAATTGAGCAATGTTTCTGGAATCGAGCCAGTGAGTCTATTTCCTTCCAAATTGAAATGCTCAATATATGACAAATTGAAGCAAGACGGAAATTGACCCGAAAGAAGGTTATGCGAAAGGTCCAAAAAACTTAACCAAGGACTAGTTAGTTCACTTGGAATCTCACCTGTTATGTGGTTGTCACTGAGATCTAAGAACGATAACATCGGATGGTGTGAGATCCAACTCGGCAGATTGCCCGTAATCTGATTTCCACTGAGTTGCAAGATCCACAATGAAGTCATATTAATGGAATTTGGTATGTGGCCATCTGATTTGTTGTCTGAAGCCCCTAAAGTAGTTGCAATTTCTCCTGAAAACCTGTTGTTGGATAGATCTAAAATTTTTAAGTCTGGCATGTGACCAATTGAGAATGGAATGCGACCTTCGAAGGCATTTGCAGAAAGATTAAGTACTGTTGCTTTTGAAAACATATCCCCTGGTTGAAGTTCTCCGTGGAGGTGATTGTCTGATATATCTATGACGTCCGTCACAAAACTAGAGTTAGAAGATAAATGTAACTGACCCATGAAGGAGTTATTTCTAAGAATTAAAAACTCCAATTTCGTATTGTTTTCAAGCAACCAGTTAGGGAAGGTTCCAATTAGGTTATTATGGGAGAGATCCATGGTTCTCAAATCAGTTTGGTGAGCAAAAAACTGGGGAATATTGTAAAATTTGCAGTTTGACAGCACAAGAAACTTGAGCTGGAATGTAGGTAGCCAATCATGTGAATACTGAGTTTGGACCTCCAGCTCGTGGTTAGGACTTGATAACATCAGCCCTTTAAGGTTTGTGTGGTTGGCAATTGAGTAAAAAGAGAATAGACCCTCAAAAAGATTATCTCTGAGATCAATATGCTTGAGATCTTTGAGGTTAAAAATTGGAAAGAATGAGATATCCCCTTCAAGTCTATTAAATGACAAGTCCAAGATTCTAAGCGATCTTAAATTGCCAAGACAAGGTGGAATAGTTCCACTTAAATCATTGGTGCTAAGATTCAATTCTTGAAGGTTCTTCAATTCACATAAGCCTGCAATATAAAATGTGGTAGAATCTATATCATTTACCATGATATAAGAGATGTAATACCTAAATTTAAGTATTGAGGAAATGTTAATAACTACCTTGTTGGGCTAAAGATACATTAAGATCATTGAGAGCCAAAGATAGAGCCTTGAGTGAAGTCATATTGCTAAGAGAATGGAAAATATTTCTACAAAATCCATTGTCACTTAAATCTAGGATTACCAATTTTTTCAAACCTTTCATTTCTGGCAAATGAACCAGAAAAAAAAATAGAGGCAAATTAACATGTTAAAACTACTAAATGAATTCAGAAAAACGAGATGTTATACCAATGAAAAGGCAAAAATATATCATGTTAGTTGGGTTCTCAAAAGATGTTCCAAATCTAGTTTTGAAACTCATGAATAGCAATCGAGCTCAAGTGTTTATTTCAACAATAATATATAAATTGGACAGAGAAAGAATGTGAAATGAGAAAAATAAATCGATCATACTGACAGCTAATTAATTAACGTTAAGTACAATATGATATCATGATAGAATTAAGAGTCTTAATGAACAACTTTTTTTGAATTTAGAATTTTAATAAGTTTACTAGCGTCAAAAACTAAAAAATTAAAAATAATGGCTTTTAACTTCTTTTGTACCTTAATTGATCCTTTAAAAAGTGTTTATAGTAAAATTTCAAGTCCTAAAACTTTACATCTTAAAATAGTTATTTCACACATATATTCTGTGACAAAATATAAATATAAATTATAAAAGGACATGCTAGTTACATTTTTTTTTAATTAAGAAGTTCATTGGGTTGAGTTAAATAATAGAAATAATTTTCTCTATTTTAATAATAATAATATATAATAAATAATTTTACTATACATAACGCTTATAATATACTTTTATAATTATTGAATGAAATTTTGTGTTTTCTCGATGGTGTGTGACAGTGATTGGAATTCTAGACAAGACTTTGGCGAGGATGAAATGGAGATGAGTAATCTATTGATTAACAAAATCTTAATTGATTAAGTGGATTCCAACATAGATCCGATTGTTCTAAGTTTTGCAAAGAAGCTAATTCGACCAAAGAAGTAGAAACTTGAGAGACTTATGATGCCTACCTGGGATGGAATGATTTCCATGAAGGAAGCCCCCCCGAAGATAGAACGATCGAAGCGATGTAAGGGTGCTTAGACAGGGCTGTCTGTTGCCTCTGAAATTGTTGAAGCTCAGATCTAGTGTCACCAGATTCTTCAGAGCCTTGAAATCTATATTTAAGCAATGTGTTACTAATACTAGAAAAAATAGGGACTAGAGCTCACAAAAACAAAACTATTGTGAAACACTAAAAGCATGATGGGTTTAATTGCTGTTCCTTCCGATATATTTTAACAAGATATTGCAACCACAATTTTGAAAAAAAAAAAAAAAAAAACTCCACGTCTAACAAAATGTGTGCAGATTAAAATTTCTGGATGGATGCTAATTTTTACCATTTGGTTTGATTCTCAGTAAAATTTGTGAGTAAAGACAAAATGATGAATTTTTGGACATGTAAATAGGCATATGAGCGTGTAGGCATGTCTCCGTGTGATATATTCACGGCATAGCATGTAAAATGATTGACAAATAAAAGCAAATGTTATTACAGAGGGTCTTGCCAAGCAAGCAAAGCATACGTGACAAAGCAATTCATTCTCAACCACAATCTCATTGTTTGGCTTTAAAGAGTTCAATGAAGCAGAGTGACTCAAACTTTTTTACTGTGTGCCAACTTGGAAATGTTGCGTTTTTGTGGTGCAGATTATCAAAGAAACATTGATTGAGAAAAAAGAAAGTATTAGAGCTATTGTATGTTACGTACCATGATTCTGGTAGCATTCAGTAAACCCATTCCATGATAAGTCTAGACTGAGCAGCTCCTTGAAAGGAGTAAACAAGGACATGTTCAGAAGAACCCTTTGACTGCCGGTCATGGGCAGCAGCGAATGCTCCAAAGAGAGTTGAGTCACCATGGCGGCGTTATTGCACTTGACTCGCCCCCAGCTGCAGCAGTCAGCCACTGGATCATCGGTCCACGAAGCAAAGCCTTCATTAGTGTACCATCGATTTTCATCACCACTATTTAACTTAAAGTAGTCCTTGATCCCTAATAGACCCAACCTCTCTTCCTCTAAACAACTCTCAAGAACACCCACAAGCACCACATGAATTAAAACCCAAAAACAATAGTGTTTTCTAGTGAAGCGATACTCCATTGTTATGCAAGAAAGAACAAAATAAAAATCAAAATGACCCCTTTTCCAATTGCTATTCTAATTTCCCTCTCTGGCACACCACATATATAGAACAACATACCTATGAAAGGAAGTCAACTTTTTAATGCCATAGTCAACTTTTTAATGCCGTAGAGATCACTTTCCTAATAGACCGAATTGACTAAAATAAAGATATTTATGTGAGTATACCACAAGGAAAGATCTATGCATATTCATTGGATTTATTGGCCAGATAAGTACCATTTGTATCTACGTCCTTTTTATAAATAGATAATTTAACTATCAATTTAACAAAAAAGATAAGAAAAAATAATTAAATTTAAAAATTATAATATATCAACTTTTAATAAATTATTAACTCAAAAATTTAAATTAAGGTAAATCTATCATATATTAAAAGTTAACTTATCTTTATGCTCAAACTCATTTCTTTGAAAATATATTTTTAATTGTAAAATCTTATAATTAATTAAAAAAATAAATACAAATTTTTAATTTATAAAATTTTAGTATTATGTCAAGAATTTATACAATTTAAATATTTGATTAATTAAATGATAAACATAAATTATATATTGAATTTTAATAATTCAAAATGGATATATTTGAAAAAATTATTGTAATTTTTTATTTTTTAAGTAATTTGTAAATAATCATAAAAAAAATTCTTATATACTACTTGCTTTCGTGGTAAATATATTAAGCCTACTTTGCAATTTGGAATACTTTTCCGCCAATCGACAAATTGGGCTGTCAATTTAATGAAAAAGGTAAAAAAAAAATTACTCTTACAAATTATAATAAATTAGCTATTAAAAAATTTTCAATTCAAAAATTTAAATTGAAATAAATCTATTTTATATTAAAATTTAAATCATCACACACTTAAACTTTTTTTTTTTTTAAAATATGTTCTTACTATTTAACCCAATAAAATTACAAAAATTATTAATATAAAAAGAACTACTATAAAAAATAATGAAATTTATTTTATAAATTTAGAATATTTTCTTTAATTATAAAATTAAAATATTATTTATAAAAATAAGTTGTAATTTGCAACATGCAATTTCGTAGTAATTAATGTCTCATTTTCTATATTTCTGTTCAAAGATGACCTTGACCCGAAGGATGGATGATGGAGCTGATATTCATGTTCTAACGCAAACTTGGGGTTTTCATAAGTGCGTGAAAGACATGAAAAGAAGAAACAGTAAAGAATTTCCTAGAAATTTACCTCATTGGCCTTTTCCACAATGACTTAGACATAGACATGTGGGTTCATGAATTTCTTTCCTCCTTTTTTCTTCCGGGAATCATTTTCCGGGAAAACAAACACACTCCAAAAGAAAGAAAGAAAACGCACAGATGACTGACACGTGGAAGCATGATCGACAGTTACGTATCAGCGGAGCAGACGCGGGTGATAGAGATAACCAGATGTGGGTCCCTTTGCGATGATAGGTCCCACATAGAGCGGATTAGATTGGACGTATTAGATAATCTCAGCTCTTGTTTTCTTCAGTTGGGTGCCTAAGTTCGGGCAATTGTCAATAGCATCTAGTGTTTACAATGAGATTCTTGGAAAAATGAGACGGTTTGCTGAATTGAACCAAGTGCTCCACGAGATGCGCAAGAGAAATGGGCTTGCTCATGCGGAAACTTACTGAGTGTTGGTAGATAGATGTGCATCTGCACATACAGTGGAGAGGAGGAGGCAATTGGGGTTTTTGACGAGACGAGAGAGGCCGGTTTAGATTGTATTCTATGTTTTCTTTTTTTTTCTCTTTATAATTTTGGTGTTGAAATTAAGTATGAAGTATCTTAATAACCATATTTTAGTAAGTCAAATAAATAAATGATACATCCTATATTATATTTACTTTAAAAAAATATTAATTTAAGTTAATTTAAAAAAATTAAATTAAAAATAAAAAATTAAATATAATATAATTTAAATTCATTCAAAAGTAATATATATACAAAATAAGTACCTTTAATTTTGATAAAAAAAACCAATGATTGCATTTATCTATAAGATTTGAAAAAATATTGTTTAAATTTGAAAAAACAGACAATTTTCTTGCCACAGCAAAAAAAGGCCTTTTCGTCCTAGAGAAACGCCAAACAAAAAAGAACCAAAAGAAAACAAAAAGAAAGCTGCGCATGACCCATTGGTCGACCCCCAATCTCTCTCCGTGGCCTGTCATCCATCGGGACTTTTTGATTTAAAGAATATTTTTATTTATAAATTATTTATTTTTTATAATATAAAATATTTATTGTGTATTTAGATATTTATATTTTAAATTTTAATATATAGTCGTATACTTATATTTATAATATTAATACAAAATTGACATTAACTGAAATTTTAAGTAATTAAAAATTAAATTTAACAAATATTTTTATTGGTTAATATTTATATCAATAAAGAATTTTAATAAATTATATATATATATTATTTATTTATTTATTATGATCTTTTTTTTTTTATTTAACTGAGGCCTTAAGACCATTCTATTTTAGAGATCTCTTTATTATCAAGGAGGACTCCATTGGTGCATGCAACAAGCGATTCTATCTTATGACATGTGTACATATTTGAGACAAACTAATAAATTAGATATAATTAACTTATGACATTACAAAATTGATTCTCTTTCATATATATGTTCTTTTATATGTGTGTGTGTGAGAAATTAGAATAGTAATTGAAAAAGGATAATTTTGATTTTTGTCTTGTTTTTTATTGTATGCTAAAATGCCAGTAAAATACTACTTTACTAGAAAACAGAAATTTTGGGTTTTGATTTATGTGGCATTTGTTATGGGTGTTCCTCAAAGTTGTTTAAAGGACGGGAGATTGTATCTATTAAAGAGGTCTAAGTAGTTCAACTTAACAATGCTACTTTTGATTTGTCTTAGAATGAAGGTTTAATTGCCTAAATTGTGAGTTATATAATTTTTTTTTGTTCTCTTTTATGTTCACTCAACTTTTTTTTTTTTTTGCCTCCAAATTTTTCATGTGTCTCACTTAAGAATTTATTTCACCTTAGTTTGCTTTTATAGGAAAACCACCTAAATTTGTTTGCCTTCACCAAATTAACCTTCTAATCCAACTTCACAAATCCCAAATTTAACCTTATAATTGTTTCCAAGCCACCTAAGATTCCTTACCCCACAACAAGCCACACACTAACATTTATCCTTCACTTCTTTACCTATCTCCCAAATCAAAACCCCAAAACCAATTTGCTTAGTGAAGTAGGAGACTCTATTGTCATGCAACAAGTACAAATAAAATCAATTTTGCCACATAGATGTATAGAGAAGCAAATAAGTTCAATTTTGTAATATCATAGTTGATTATATGTGTGTTATTTGTTTGTCATTAAGACTCACTAGTTGCATGTGGATTAATGGAGTATTTGATACTAAAGTTATCTCTAGAACCAAATGGAGTTGAGGTTACTTTCCTATTATAACCAACTTATTAGAAAAAAAAAAAAAGAAAAGAAAAAAACTATTAGTTGCCTATGATTAATAAGGAAAATTTATCCCAAAAAGAAAAAACCTATAAGAGGAAATTTGATATGAACTTTTTAAAAACTTCACCTAAAAAGTTAATTATTAAGATGTGAGAGTATAAAGTTCATATAAGCGTCACTTCGAAATATCATACTTCAGATGAGGGACTTAAGTACCACACTTTTAATTAGGATTTTAACAAAATCAAATATCATATGGGAATGGGGAAACTAAAGGCTTGAGATGCAAAGAAAAACTATTTTGGAAGAGGAAAAAGAATGATCAACGAAGCAGTTGGAGGCACATGAGGAATATAGAAGGAAAGAGAAAAAAAATCCAACAAAAACAGGATTCGTGGGTAGCTAGTCCATTAGTGTAACGTAATATCTGATCTAGCAATATAAACAACATCATGATGCCTTTTATTCACAACAAAATGTTTGGTACCGTTATAAATAAAACCAACCTACAATCATGATTTAAAAGCCAATATCTAGCTAAGACAATAGAGGAATCTTAGTCTGGCATTCCAACCAGCTGAAAATAATACATGGAGACAGATTGGACAGTGTTTTTTATTTTTTCATGTGTTTAGAGGTAAACTCTTATTTTATATTCATAAAAACCTGACATGCAACAAAGAGAGGAAAAATGTGCATCAAAGAACTACATGTTCAATAGAAAGACACAACATGGCTAGCTATAAAATGCAACAAATGATTTGGGAACAGTATAGAAAATAAGGAAATAGCATTCGTCCATGAGATAATCAATGAACAAGAACAACCTCCGTCGCCAGCTAGGGTTGATATAAAGTACTAATGCAAAGACGACCAGGAATACGAGGTAGCTGGCTATGAAGCTTGCAATGAAAAACACAGGATCAATGTCATACCATTTTTCTTCACTTGCATCAGTATTGGATGGTGCCAATTGTGGTATGTCATGAATAACATCGCAACTTGGTAATGGTGGTCCACAAAGAAATGGGTTTCCTTCATAGCTTTTGTTGTCAAATGTCTGAAACTGTTCATCCATGTCTGGAAGCCTTCCAAATAAATTATTGTATGCTACACTGAAGTATGACAAAAAATTAAGACGACGTAATGTTGATGGAATTTCTCCACTCAATTTGTTATGGGAAAGGTCCAGGCTCTCTATCTCTTCAAGTTTTGCAAAAGTTGTTGGAATGAAGCCTGTCAACTGATTATGAGACAAGTTCAAGGCAATTAACGAACTTAAAGTTCCAAGCTCTGTTGGTATTTCTCCGGTTAGCTGGTTGCAGGATAAATCCAATCCAGACATCAAATTGAGAATTCTACCTTCGTATACTCTACGCGTTGTTTTTATCACAAACTCAATTTGCAGTTGTGGCACGAACCCAACTCCAAAACCAAAAAATGGGTCAAACGCCTGATATTTATCGTCCTTAATTTCTCCAAAGTTATCTTGATAACCAAGAGAAACCCCAAAATCTTCGTCTGTAAAATCATATAAAGTTAACTTCCCAAAAGAGATGTTACCAAGACAACGAGGAATGGGTCCTAAAAACAAGTTATGTGAGAGATCGAGGATGGAAAGTTGATTCAACTGACAAAGTTTATCTGGTATCAAACCCCCAAAGAATTTTGACCCAAAAGAAGAACCCTTAAAGTTGATAAAGCCCCGACTGAGGATGGAATGCGACCAGACAGCAGATTGTTTCCAATGTTTAGTGTTAGAATGGTAGAAGAATTGAGCAATGTTTTTGGAATCGAGCCAGTGAGCCTATTTCCTTCCAAATTGAAATGCCAAAAAAATGACAAATTGAAGCAAGACGGAAATTGACCCGAAAGAAAGTTATGCGAAAGGTCCAAATAAGTTAACTCATGACTAGTTAGTTCACTTGGAATCTCACCTGTTATGTGGTTGTCACTGAGATCTAAGAACTCTAACCTTGGATGGTGTGAGATCCAACTCGGCAGATTGCCCGTAATCTGATTTCCACCGAGTTGCAAGATCCACAATGAAGTCATATTAATGGAATTTGGTATGTGGCCATCTAATTTGTTGTCTGAAGCCCCTAAAGTAGTCGCAATTTCTCCTGAAAAGCTGTTGTTGGATAGATCTAAAATTTGTAGGTCTGGCATGTGACCAATTGAGAATGGAATGCGACCTTCAAAGGCATTTGCAGAAAGATTAAGTACTTTTGCTTTTGAAAACATATCCCCAATATCTGGTTGAAGTTCTCCTTGGAGGTGATTGTCTGATATATCTATGACGTCCGTCACAAAACTAGAGTTGGAGGATAAATGGAACTGACCCGTGAAGGAGTTATTTCTAAGACTTAAGAACTCCAATTTCGTATTGTTTTCAAGCAACCAGTTAGGGAAGGTTCCAGTTAGGTTATTATGGGAGAGATCCACTATTCTCAAGTCAGTTTGGTGAGCAAGAAACTGAGGAATATTGTACAATTTGCAGTTTGATACCACAAGAAACTTGAGCTGGAATGTAGGTAGCCAATCATGTGAATACTGAGTTTGGACCTCCAACTTGTGGTTAAGGCTTGATAACATCAGCCCTTCAAGGTTGGTGTGATTGGCAATTGAGTAAAAAGAGAATAGACCTTCAAAAAGATTATCTTCTAGATTAAAATGCTTGAGGTCTTTGAGGTTAAAAATTGGATTGGATGAAATATCTCCTTCAAGTCTATTAAATGACAAGTCTAAGATTTTAAGGGATGTCAAATTGCCAAGACAAGAGGGAATAGTTCCACTTAAATTATTGTTGCTGAGAAACAACTCTTAAAGGTTCTTCAATTTACAAATGCCTGCAATAATAGAATGTGGATATAAGAGATCTAATACCTAAATTTAAGTGTTGATGAAATGTCAATAACTACCTTGTTGGGTGAAAGATCCATTAAGATTGTTATATCCTAAAGATAGAGCCTTGAGTGAAGTCATATTGCCAAGAGAATGGAAAATATTTCCAGAAAATCCATTGTCACTCAAATCTAGGATTTCTAATTTCTTCAAACCTCTTAATTCTGCTAGATAAACAAAATAAAAGAAAGAAAAGAAAAGAAAAGGGCAAATCAATAATAAGTTCAGAAAAGCAAGACCTTGTAATAATGCAAAGGCAAATCTAGTTTTGAAACTTATAAATTTTAATAGAATAGCAAACAAGCTCAACTGCTTACTTCAACAATAATATATAAATTAGATAGGGAAAGAACTTGAAATGAGAAAAATAAATTATTTATATAGGCAGCTAATTAATTAACGTTAAGAGTCATAGAATTAGGAATCTTAGTAAATCCACTTTTTTTTTTAATTTGAAATTTTAATAAACTTGCTGACATTAAAAATTTATAAATTATAAAAATAATAAAAAAGGATTTTAACTTCTTTTTGCCTTAACCCATCCTTTATAATGTTTTTATGCTAAAGCCTAATTCCAAAACTTAAAATATCTATTTAATACATACATTTTATGACTAAATATAAATATAAATTATAAATGGACATACCTACTTTTTTTTTCTTTTCATTAAAAGATCTATTGATAGTTATCTCTATTCTAATAATAATATATAATTAACAATATAATATGTACAATGCTTATAATTTTATATTTTTAATAATAATAATTGTATATAATGTGATTATATAAATAATAGCAATAATATATAGTGTGTATAAAAAACAATATAATTTACATATAAAATAAAAATTATTTTCTAAGAAATTAAGGTGTCAATTCACGAATGATCCAAACCAAAATGATCCGAATTCATGCAAAGTAAACACAAGTAACTCGAGGCAAAATAACTCAGTCCAAATCCGTTCGACTTGACTGGTTTGACACTGCTAACGTTGAGCCTAGTGCAAGTCTTGCCCCACCGAAAAACAAGAAATAAGTCTTTTGACCAATAAAAAGTAGAAATTATGAAGATTTTAACTAAATTTTAAAGCCTTGCTCCACTCAAAGTTTTTGTTTTTGCCCATACTAAAATTTTACTTTTCTCTTACATCCTTGCTTTATTCAAAATTATAAATATGAAAAAAATTGGTGTTATCACAAAATAAAAAAAAGTTATCCCAATTTTCAACTAAGAAAAATTCACTTCTATAAAAAACTTTTTTTTATTTATTTTAACAGATTTTAAATTTTTTTTCTCCATAAATCAGTAATTTTCTCATACCTATTTTATACTGTCACAATTCAAAATAAATTTGGTCTTGACTTTTATTCTTTCAATGGATTTTTTATTCACAGATGGAGTTGAGATGTAATATATCATAAAATGATTCCCATATATGAAAACTAATACAGAATACAATAAGTCACTATTCTATCTTATGTTGAGAATTACTTTGAATTGGAAAGCAGAGACATGTTTAAATACCAATGATATTTTTATTACCACCCGCTCGTAATGGTTAAGGAGTCAGAGTATTCGTCCGCCGCTGTGTAGTATATAACCAGCGCAATCCTCTATAGCGAGACTAAGAGGCACCACATCTCTGTTTCTATTTTATGGAAATAAAATAAAAAAAAACATATAAACTTTTATAACTATTCGGATAAAATTCTCTGTTTTCTTGGTGGCAGGTCACGGTGATTGGAATTCTAGACAAGACTTTGTTGAGGATGAAATGAAGATGAGTAATCTATTGATTAAGAAAATCTTAATTGATTAAATGGATTCCAACATAGATCCGATTGTTCTAAATTTTACAAAGAAGCTAATTCTACCAAAGAAGTAGAAACTTGAGAGACTTATGATGCCTACCTGGGATGGAATGATTTGCACCGTACCACATGCCATCCGAAAGATATAGCGATCGAAGCGATGTAAGGGTGCTTAGACAAGGCTGTATGTTGCGGCGGAAACGGTTGAAGCTCAGATCTAGTGTCACCAGATTCTTCAGAGCCTTGAAATCTATATTTAAGCAATGTGTTACTACTACTAGAAAAATAGGGACTAGAGCTCACAAAAACAAAACTATTGTGAAACACTAGAAGCATGATGTGTTTAATTTCTGTTCCTCCCGAGATATTTTAACAAGATATTGCAACCACGATTTTCAAAAAAAAAAAAAAAAACTCCACGTCTAATTAAAAGTGTGCAGATTAAAATTTCTGGATGGATGCTAGTCTTTACCATTTGGTTTGATTCTCAGTAAAATTTGTGAGTAAAGACAAAATGATGAATTTTTGGACATGTAAATAGGCATATGAGCGTGTAGGGATGTCTCCGTGTGATATATTCACGGCATAACATGTAAAATGATTGACAAATAAAAGCAAATGTTATTACAGAGGGTCTTGCCAAGCAAGCAAAGCATACGTGACAAAGCAATTCATTCTCAACCATAATCTCATTGTTTGGCTTTAAAGAGTTCAATGAAGCAGAGTCACTCAAACTTTTTTACTGTGTGCCCACTTGGAGATGTTGCGTTTTTGTGGTGCAGATTATCAAAGAAACATTGATTGAGAAAAAAGAAAGTATTAGAGCTATTGTATGTTCCGTACCATGATTCTGGTAGCATTCAGTAAACCCATTCGATGATAAGTCTAGACTGTGCAGCTCCTTGAAAGGAGTAAACAAGGACATGTTCAGAACCCTTTGACTGCCGGTCATGTACGGCAGCAAATCCAAAGTGAGTTTAGTCACCATGGTGGCGTTATTGCACTTGACTCCATCCCAGCTGCAGCAGTCAGCCACTGGATCATCGGTCCACGAAGGAAGGACTTCATTAATGTACCGCCGATTTTCATCACCACCGTTTAACTTAAAGTAGTCCTTGATCCCTAATAGACCCAACCTCTCTTCCTCCAAACAACTCTCAAGAACACCAACAAACACCACATGAATTAAAACCCAAAAACAATAATGTTTTCTAGTGAAGCGATACTCCATTGTTATGCGACAAAGAACAAAATAAAAATCAAAATGACTCCTTTTCCAATTGCTATTCTAATTTGGCTCTCTCACACAACACATATATAGAACAACAAAGCTATGAAAGGAGCTTTTTAATGCCATAAAGGTCACTTTCCAAATAGACACAATTGATAACAAAAAAAAAAAAAAAACCAAAAAAAAAGTCATAATTGACGAAATATCTATCTATTTATTTATATAGGTATATGACAAGGACAAAATATTCTTAGATCCATACATATTTTTCAGATTTAGATGAGAGATGAGTATCATTTGCATTTAACGTCTAATTACCTAAACTCTCTTATTAATTTCATTTACTTCCATTTAATCATCACTTTCAATTGTCATTTTTGTAGATAATTTGACTATTAATTTAACAAAAAATATGAAAGAAAATAACTAACTATTATAAATTATAATATATTAATTATTAATAAATATTTAACTAAAAAATTTAAATTAATGTAAACTTATCATATGTGAAAAGTGAGTACATCCCCACACTCAAATCCATTTCTATGAAAACCTATTCTTACTTATAAAATTTTATAATTAATTAAATCAATGAATACAAAATTTTTAATGATAAAATTTTAATATTATATCAAAAATTTATACAATGTAAAGTAAATATATCTAAAAAAATTATTGTGATTTTTTACTTTTTTAGGTAATTTATAAATAATAAAGAAAAATTCTCATATATTAATATATTGGGGCCTACTTTGCAATTTGGAATACTTTTCCGCCAACTGACAAATTAGCAGCAAAAATGGATTGTGTGACATGAAGTTTTGAAATCTTCTAACATCTATACATAATTTGGTTGTCATTTTAACCAAAAAAAAATGATTTATTTTTATGAATTATAATATATTAGTTGTTAATAAATTTTTCACTCAAAATTTGAATTAAGTTAAATCTATCTTATATTAAAATTTAATATATCTCCATACTTGTACACATTTCTTTAAAAAAATATCTTCACTATTTAATCCAATAAAATCACAAAAATTATTAATATAAAAGAGAAATTTTTTATATAAATATAATGATATTTATTTTATAAATTTAAAATATTTTTGTTTTTAATTACAAAACTAAAATACTATTTATAAGATTGAGTTATAAATTGTAAGATATAACTTTTTATATAGCAAATTTTCTACGTTTTTGTTCCAAGATGACCTTGACCCAAAGTATGGACGATGAAATTGATGTTAATTTCTAACGAAGACTTGAATTTTTCGTAAGCACGTGAAAGACTTAAAAAGAAGAAACCAAGGAAAAAATTTCCTAAAATTTGGCCTGATTGACATGTAAGTTCTGTAATTTCCACAGTGACATAGACAGAAGAATAGACCAAATGAGAAGAAAAGTCTTTGTATCCGATCATTGTCACTATATGACAACAAAAGCAATTGTTACATCGGTGCAGTTGGTAGGCTGACATTTAATAAGGGAAGAAAAGTCTTTGTATCTTCAAAAATATGTATGTGTTATACTAAGAAATTTAAGGGATAGGCCAAATTTTAATGACAATCTCTTATGAATGTTTTTCAAAATAATCCTATATCATATTTAGTTAGATTCAAACTTTATTTTTGATGGTTAAAAGAAGGGAACACATGAATTATATTAAACATCACTGTGAGACATGCCTAGGACACTTGACATATAGTAACATAAATAATGTTTAACAATATTTGTAGTATGAACTATCTTTTCTTGTTAAATATGTGTGGAGGAAACTTAATTTTCTTCGCAAGATTTGTAATGTCAAGAGTTTTTTTGTTTTTTGTTCACCTAATTAGAAGGATTTGGACGTTAATGATGTTTAGCACGGCTTGAAAATATATTTAATTGAAACCACTAAATATTATTGATATCAACAGCAATCAAGCAGGTGCTCAGAGCAAAGCTAATGACTAATACCAACTACTAAATATTTTACTAAGTTTTAAGGGTTAATACCCACAAAAAATGATGAATTTTCCAAATTTTTTTAAATCTAGTGTGAACTATTTTTTTTTATTAAATATGTTACAAACTTTGCATTTAGTCATAACATGTGAAAAGTTTTAGCAAATTTTTCTTTTTTGATAAGATAAGGAAATTTTTAATAGATTTTTGAGACAAAATACAATATAATGATCTAATAATTCATTTTTTATTTTGCCATTTTGGTTCTCTTGCATATTTAACTTAATGAAATCTTGAAAACTAGATAATAAAAAAGTCTTTGATGAAAATGAAATGGAATTTAGTTTTTACATTTGAAATATTTTTTCACTAATTGTAAAATGAAAATATTAATTATAAAAATAAGTTGTAATTTGTGAGATACAACTTCTTTTACCGGTTTATGTCTCATTTTTTAATTTTGTATTTAAAGAAGACCTTGACTTAAGGTGTTGATAATGGGACCGATGTTCATGACCCAATGGAGACTTAGACTTTTGCAAGACGTGTCCAAAATTTGAAAGGAAGAATCTGAGGAAAACACTTCCCCCAAAAAAGGGGCATCCATGACTTGACTTCTAATCTTTTTAATTTTCAAAGCGTGTTCGAGACATGACTCATAATACATCCCTAGCCCAATTCCATTTCCTCAAAACTGTATCTTTACCATTTAATCCAACGAAATCATGAAAATTATTAATATAAAAAAATCTTTATATAAATATAATAGCCTATAATTTATAAATTTAAAATATTTTTCCTAATTATCTAAAAAAATGAGTTATAAAATACAACTTATTATAATTATTAATATCTTATTTTTTAATATAGTGTTCAAAGATAACCTTAATCCAAAATATGGATGATAAAGTTAATGTTCATATTCTAAGTAGACTTGAATTTTTCAAAAGTGCATCTAAAACTGAAAAAAAAAAAAAAAGAGAGAGAGGGAAAATTTTCTTAAAATTTTGATTTATTGACCTACATAATTAATTTCTCTAATCTTCATAAAGATATGGACAGAAGAAAAAATTTCTCTATATGTTTATGTTATTCAATCCATACTTAAAAAAAGAAACTGAAGAAAAAAGTTTGTTAGAAATTTTGCTAGTTGACCTACGTAGCAAATAAGTTTTCTAATTTCTACACACGGACCAAAAAATTGACGCAAAACCCACGCCTACATGTCTATATTACTTTATCAATACTTGAAAAGAAGAAACCGAAAGAAAAAGTTCCTTAAAGTTTGACTTATTGATCTGCTTAACTAATAAGTTTTTCAATTTCCACAATGACGTGGAAAGAAAAATAAACCCCACGTTTATAGATATATATATATATATATATATATATATATATATAGATATATATATACTTACTTGTGTACACACACATAAAGAGATTATCCAAGAAAAATCTAAGTCCAACTTCTTTACTTTGGTATGCATGTATAATGATGTATAAAATATATATCTATTATTTACTATTTAAGTATACATGGTGTTTTCTTTTAATTGTAACATATTTTTTATATAATGAGAATTTTTTATAAGAAATAAATATATAAAAATATTTAACATATTATTTAGTTTAATTAAATTTAATACATCAATCATATAATTTAATTAAAAATAATAAATGATTAATGAGTTACATAAAATAGTTAAATTCTTATTTTTTACATGTGACTTAATGAGTTATATGTCCAATTATATAATTAAATTGTGCAAGTGTAAGTTTTTTTTTCTTTTTTTATTTTATCAATGTATTTTAACAAAATATTATCTATCTCAATACATGTATGTTTTGATATTTCTGCATGTTATAGCTCACTAAACTTAATGGAATTAACTAGCCAAGTTGCAAGAAACTTAATATAATCCAACCTACTAAGTAATCTAATTCAATCCACCTCTAATCTAAATTGTTTATGTAGAATCCAACTCTTTCCTATAGAAAAACGTGGCCCATAACACAACACCAACACGTAGAACGTGTTGGAGAATAATAAATAAGTTGACTTGAAAACGTGTGCTTCACTCTGTCGCAATGAAATGTATAGCGTGAATAGTGGGCAGAACACTAAAAAGAAAGAAAAAGAATTTTCTATAGCAAGAAGGACAATTAAAGAAAAAGAAGAGTTTTTTTTTTTTTTTTTCATTTCTGTACATGTACGAGTAAAAATCTAAGAAAGATTGGTTACCATAAATTCAAGGGGTTTTCAAGTGCATCTATAACAATTATAATGGCGTTATCCATATTAAAAAAAAAAACAAAAAAGGAAAAAAGAAAGAGAAATTGAGAAGTAATTTCTTTTAAGTACACAAAGATTAAATTTTTATGGCCATTAAAGCAAGATTTGAAACAATTGTGAAGAATGTCGCAAGTGAAGAGACTGCTCACCCTTTGACATTCAGAGAACTGAGATTTCAAAACTCGTCTTCCCCGAATTTCTACAAAATGGAATCTATTTTCACTAATTGCAAAATGAAAAAGCTGTTTATAAAAAATGAATTGTAATTTGTGAGATGCTTCTTATAGCAATTAATATTTCATTTTTAAATTTTGTATTTAAAGAAGACCTTAACTTGAAGTATTGATGATGAAACTTAGTTCATGACTTAATAAAGACTTAGGTTTTTTGAAAGTGTGTTCAAACTTTGAAAGGAAGAAACTGAGGAAAACAATTCCTAAACAATAGGCATCCAATATTTAACTTATAACATTTTTAATTTTTAAAATATGTTTAAAATTTAACACATAATACATACTCATGCCCAAGTCCATTTCTTAAAAAAAGTGTGTTTACCATTTACCCTAACAAAATTACAAAAATTATTGATATAAAAAAAGATTTTCATATAAATATAATGAGTTATATTTTGTAAATTTAAAACATTTTTTACCAATTACTTAAAAAAATGAGTTATAATTTATAAAATACAACTTGTTATAAATATAAATATCTTACTTTTTAATATAGCATTCAAAGATGACATTAACCTGAGACATGGAAATTAAAGTTGATGCTCATAATCTAATGTAAATTTAGGTTTTTCAAAAGCATGTCCAAGATTTGAAAAAAAGAAAAAAAAAGAAGAAATTAAGATTTGAAAAAAAGAAATTGGGGGAAAATTTTCCTAAAAATTTGGCTCATTAACTTACATGAAAGAATTGAGGTGGACCCATATCTATATATTTATGTTATTCTATCAAGAATAAAAGAAGAAATTGAAGAAAAAAAATTTCTAAAAAAATTTTGGCTCATTCACCTACATGATTAAATGTTCTCTAATTTTCACAATGACAAGAATAGAAGAATTTAGGTGAATCATATGTCTATATATTTATATTATTCTATTAAGAATTGAAAAGAAGAAATAGAAGAAATTTAGGTCATTCAACTACAAGATTAATGAATTCTCTAATTTATACAATAATGTGGACCAAAGAATATACATGAACCTATGTCTATATGTTTATGTTATTTTATCAAGAATTAAAAAGAAAAAATTAAGAAAAAAAATTTAAAATTTAAGTCATTAACCTAAATGACTAGTAGATCATATAATTTTTATAGTTACATGGATAGAATAATAAACCTCATATTTATATATATGTGTGTGTGTGTGTGTGTACATGCACATAAAGAGATTAACATCTAACTTTTTTGCTCCATGTATGTTGATGAATGAAATACTTATTTATTGTTTACTATTTAAGCATATTTAGTGTTTTGATTATAACAAATTTCTTATATAATGAGAATCTTTTAAGAAAAATAAATATATAAATAAATTTAAATACTATTTAATTTAATTAAATATAATATATGAATTATACAGTTTAATTAAAAATAATAAATGATTAGTGAGTTTATATAAAACAGTTAGATTTTTATTTTTCATATAGAGTGTGGCTTAAGGAGCTATATGTTGTCCAATTATATAGTTAAATTGTACAAGTGCATTTTTTTTTCTTCTTTTCTTATTTTATCAATTTATTTTACAAAAATATCATCTATCATAGTACATATGTATTTTGACATTTAAACGTGTTGTTGCTCACTAATTAACAAAACTTAATGGAATTAACTAACCAAGTTGTAAGAAATTTAACTTAATCTAACATAATAAGTAATTTAATTTAATCCACATTTAATTTAAATTATTTATTTAGAATTCAGTTCTTTCCCAACATTCAACATTTATAAAAACATGGCCCATAACACAACATCAACATGAAGAAGGTGAGTAAATTCAAGAACTACATGTCCAATGCAGACACATAAAATTCTGCATCTGCCTAAGGACACAATCAAGCTAAATAATCAGGCAAATTAATTGGAGTAATCAATGGTCGGAGAATAATAAAAAAGTTGACTTGAAAACGTGTGCTTCAGTCCGTCACAGTGAAACGTATAACGTGGAATGGGGGCAGAATACTAAAAAGAAAGAAAAAGAATTTTCTATAGTAAGAAAGAAAATTAAAGAAAAGTAGAGTTTTTTTTTTTTTTTCATTTTTGCATATGCATGAGTAAAAATCTAAGAAAGATTAACTACCATAAATTCAAGAGGTTTTCAAGTGTATATATAACAATTATAATGATATTATCCATATTTAAAAGGAAAAAAAAAATTGAGAAGTAGTTTCTTTTAGGTATACAAAGATTAAATTTTTATGGCCATTAAGGCAGGATTTGAAACAACTTTTAAGAGTGTAGCAAGTGAAGAAACAGCTCACACTTTTAAGAGTGTAGCAAGTGAAGAAACAGCTCACCCTTTGACATTCAGAGAACTGAGATTTCAACCCTCGTCTTCCCCAAATTTCTACAAAATGTATACTTTAATCCAGATGACCGAAAAAAATAAAAAAAAAAAACTGTTTATCCTTCAGTGGCCCCTTCCCATAGCAGGGGCAAGAACATTTTGCATCAAACACAAGCACATAGCTTTACTGAAGGTCAGCAACGAGGTTTTCCATGGTTACGAAAAGTTGCAGAATCACATCGTGGGACAACTTCACATGCACATATTGCTTAATCTTATACTTAGAGTGGCATTGGCCTGAAAGCCTGGGAACATGTTTCAACCATTAAAAGAAGTTCATAAATCACCCCAGAAAACGTATAGGCATACATATAGTTCATAACATTAAATACTTGCCAAGGAAGCTTATGTACAGTTTCTTCCATATCGAATCAATATGAAAGATAGCTTCGTACAAAGCATAATGATATCTGGCCACCTTAATCAACTTCAAGTCCTAACCATACTTACAGCGCAGGCTTTAAGCTTCATGTTCCTTTATATATAACAGCTGCACTTCCTTCATGAGAGCAGTAGCTATTTACAGCACATCCCATGATACCTCCCCATCAACTCGGGGCAGAAGCTAAGCAGATTAGGTAGGTCAGCTGATCAAAGCTTCTTAATGTCGTTAGCAGTCACCTTACAAGACTCCAAGGTCAGAGATTGTAAGCTTTTTAGTGGCTCTAAATGACATAAACCTGAGTTTGTTATATGAGAATTTGAATCATTCAAAGAGACAAGTCCTGTCAACCCTGCATGCACATTAAAAATGTAATAAGTAGAGATCTTAGAAACCCTGATATCATCTAGAAATATCAAATCTAGGAGAGATATCAGGCAATGAAGAATAATTCAAGCAACCTTGCATGATCAGATCAAACATCATGTTATTGTTCACTCAAGATGAATTCAAGAGGTTTCCTTAACAACCAGACAGCACGGAAGTACAGTTCATAACAACAAAAAAATTGAGGGCTGGAATCTGGATTAATATTTTTTCTTTTCCAATTCCATATGTTCCAGTCAAATATAGTGGTATGTACATGCTCATTTCAACCCAGAAGATTCAAAATGAACTTGTTAGAGTAGCTGTTAGTACACTAAGGGGTACTCATGAATCCATAATAAATGAGCTCCCAAAAGACAGACAACAAACACAACCTCCATATCACTGGAGAGGTTTTACACTTACATAAAAGAGTTTGCACATTTTTTCCCCTTTTGGAAGAGAAAATAATAAGGAATAAAAAAGAAAGTAAAATAGGAGGAAAGGCAAGCCTTGGTGTAATGATAAAAGTATTGCATTGTACATTGAATCTCGTAGGTTCAAGTCCAGAAAATAGTCGCCTTGTTTGAATAGGGATGGATAAGGATACATGTATCTAAACCATTTCAAACCCCATAGTGTGGAAGCCTCAAGCGCTAGGATAACTTTTTTTGGTTAGAGAAAGCGAAACAAGATGTAAACATCATCTTCCTTAGAGAAAATCAAACAGAACGTATACTGCAAAAAGCTGTCCAATCCAATTACGTATCAGCCAATAAAACTCATTTTGACAGCTAAAGTTGCATAAGAAAAAGAAACGATGGTGACCACCCCATGCCAATTACGTCTTTGATAGACATAGCATTCATCCACCAACCAAATACGGCAAACAAATGCAAATTCAGTGTACTTGCAGAGAATCTTTGCTTCCTTTTGTAACCCACAACACTTCGAAACAATTATAAAAATGATCTACCATAAATATCCCACTATCATCTACATTCTCTGTTCCTCAATAAACCGCCAACATCACCCTTCAGATGTCTAGTAATTCTACCCATAATAACAGTAAACTAAGCATTTTTAGTTCGCACAAAGCAAAGTGAGTGAGGATACCAGAAATCAATTCCAATGTTTTATCTGTTAGGTTGCAATTCTGGGGCATATTTAGCAGTCACAGCGATGTAAGATCTTTTATGTTCTTTATGCCAGCATCAGTCAACCCTCCACCATATATTTCCAGCGACTGCAGATTCTTAAAATCTACACAAAAAAATAAGCAACAGAAAAACAGAAGCAGCAACAATAGGACCAAAAGAAGAGGCGGAAGCAGAATCAGTTAAAAAGGTGACCGTAAAGTAGCCATTGTAATTGAATATCGTGCTCTCAAACAAGGTTTGTTATCAAAAATTTATCTTTGCTGATACCAAATTATTAAGAAAGAAGCTGCTTGGGATATGATCATCCTCCATTTTTCAAATAACGGGTAGTTTTATGAGATGCTTAGTCTTATGCTTTTCAGCACAAAATACCGAGGGGTAATCAAGCACTAGACATAACAAATAACGTGGCATTTTTATTTTTCTACCAGTGATGTACCACTGTAAAGCTCACTTTGCAAATGGTTAGTTCTCAGATCTGTAATATGAGCTCGAAAAAGATCCAGATTGGTCAATCCAGTCAAACCCGCACGAGAAAGAGCAGCATTATACAGTAGCCGAAGGCAACCGATAATCAGAACACGGAAAGAAATTCACAAACTAGAAAAGTTCAATGAAAAATAATTTGTGCCAAACAGCAAAAATATGTAAAATCATGCTCAGAGACACCACTTAAACATTACGCAGAGCTGGAATAAGAATGTCATCTGAAAAGGATCACAAGTTGATTGTGTCATGAAAAATAAATACATCGAATGCCAATTTATGTAACAAAAGAGTTTTCACGTCCAATGGTCAGAAAAATATAGATCAAACATTAAAATTATGAATCATTCAATTAGCATTGCACTAAAACTCGGGGTATCTGTTACTTACAACAGTCGATTTCTTCTCTCTCTCCTAACCCCAATCAATCACTAGAGAGAGAAGCTCTACTACTAAGACAAATGCAAGATTGAGCCTTGATGTTTGTTGACAAACATTTTGAAGGTCAGGTTATCAACCACGATAATTGGACCATGCACACTGGCACATACTTCATTTTTATATTGTCTTAATTCAAACAGAAAGCCTCATTTGGTGGCATGAAATTTCAAGCACATGGGCAACATTGGTTACCAGAAAGCTAATCGAGAAGCATTAAAAATATTTTTGGGAGAAAACAAAAAATCCTGATCTCAGCTAAGGAGCTCTTTCATAATGTCTGTCAGCATAAGAATACCTTATTTACTCTAATTCTGTCAGCAAAAGCAATTTGCTCCACTGCCTCATTTACTACTCCTTTTGGCTTGACTTCATCCACATGAAAAGTAACATGCTTAGCATCAACTAAAGTGAAAACACCATCTAACTTGACTATCTAACTTTGCCGTCCCTTTTGACAATTTCAAAGCCTCAAGATTTGCTTGCCTCAGTGTTATTCACTTCAACACACTTACATATCTCACATATTTTAACAGCAACTTCCCTGTCCCCACCTACTTCATTCCCTTATCATTCATCAATTTTTGTCCATGGAGCTGTTCCTAATTTAATGGTCTTTGTATAGTCCTTTTGATCTATTTGTCTCCCCAATTTTTCATCTAACAACTCCAATCTCTTAGTCTCTTGCCAATCCTCCATCTCACCGTTCTCACTACTAAAGTAATCACAAGGTCATCCAAACCTTCATTCTTTTCTTCAATGATCTCTGGGACCTCATTTCCTCATCTGCCTCTTTTATCCCTATTGTTTTATTTTCTGTCTCTTTGGGTTGATTATAGATTTTTCACTTAAAAGAAGTCTAGGCAGTTCAACTTAACCGTACTACTTTTGATTTGTCTTAAGACGGAAGGTTTTACTACCGAAACTGTGGTTGTATAATCAATTTTTTTTTTGTTTTTTACTATGTTCACTCAACTTTTTTTTTTTTTTTTTGCCTCCAAATTTTTCATGTCTTACTCAAAAATTTATAGTTTCACCTCTATTTGCCTCCATAGGAAAAACACCTAAATTTGTTTGTCTTCATCAAATTAAACTTATAATCCAAATTCACAAATCCCAGATTCAAACTTATAATTGTTTCCAAGCCACCTAAAATTCCTTACCCACAAAAATTTCCTCAGCCCTATCAATCCCGCGACCACAACAAGCCACACACTGACCTTGTCCTTCACTTCTTGACTCACTTCCCAAATCAAAAGCCCAAAACCAATTTGCAGCAACTGTTCAGCATCACAATGTCCTCAGCCCAGTAATTTTTGCAGCAACTAGAGAACCATCAATGTCAACTTCACCATACTGCAAATTCAACAACAGGAAACAAATTGATTCAGCTACATATAATCAATTTAAAAGTATATCTACAAGTTAAGATTACATCCACTGTCAGTATCAAACAACAAGCTTCAAGACCAGAATAATTTTCTGCAAGGTGACATAACCATCATTAAGACCAAAAATAAAATAAAATCACCTTGTCATATTATCAAGACAACAAAAATCCTCTAATCTGATAAATTAACACAAGGATCCAAAATTCATCTCTATATACCTCAGTCTCTATCAAAGTTATGCGCTTCCCATGGTTTGCAGTCAATATATGGTTGAGCAATGCTGTCTGTCCATCACAAGAAGGAAGCATATTAAACAACCAAACAACATACCAATTCAAACCTAATTTAGAAGTACGCAACTGCTCCCATCACATGCTGCAAGAAAATCGATATCAAATCACAAACAGAGAAGAGATGCCGCAACAGCAATTACTCATTAGTAAGGTATGCTCAGACAATCTGCACGGCTTACAGGAATCTAAACATCTTTTGTCAAAGGAAGAAAAGAAATTGAGAAGCCCACGTTATTAAAGTACAAAATTTAACACTTAACATGCCACTCTTAGTAAGCTAACTTGCATTTATTCTAAAATTTTAAAGTTGTATATCATTCTCAACTATACATAATTGAGTGTGTTCTCTGGATTCCAATATCAACAAAATGTAAAAGAATTGACCAACACACCCAAAAAAAAAAATTATATATATATATATATATATATATATATATATACACATAACAAGAGAGTTCCATACCTTCACAGAACCCAAGAAAACGGTAATAATCGTGGCAAGGATGCGATTATCTGGAAGAGTTTTGGTATTCAGATCAGAATCCTCGCTCGGCGAGCATACGACATATTAGGGAATCTTATATCTTTAAATATTTTAAAAGTTGTATACGATATAATTACATTAAAATTTAATTCATAATTCATTAAATATTATATACATAATAATTATTTTAAATTATGTACTTTAAAAAATTTTAAATTTATTTAAAATACTCAAATTACATACATATCTTAATGTTTTAAAAGTTCAAGTATTATATATATATATGTTTTTCTTTTACTTGTTACAATTTTAATGTTATAATTAAGTATAGAGTATCTTAATTACTATATTTTAGTAATTCAAATAAATGATATATGATATATTATATATATTTGAAAAAAAAATGTTAATTTAAGTTAATTTAAAAAAAATTAAATTAAAGATAAAAATATTAAATATAATTTAATTTAAATTTACTTAAGTATATATATAACTTTTCTCTTTTCGTTACAAAACAACTACCTTTTACTTTTGATAAAGAATAATGATTGCATTTATTTGTAAGATTAGAAAAAAATGTTGTTTAAATTTGAAAAAACTGACATTTTTCTCGCCACAACAAAACAAAATAAGGCCTTTTCGTCCCAGAGAATCGCCAAACAAAAAGAACCAAAACAGAAAAAAAAAAAAAAAAAACAAAAAAACGCTGCGCATGACCCATTGGTTCCTCTCCCCGCGGGCTTGCATCCATTAGGACTTTCTGATTTAAAAAATATTTTTATTTATAAATTATTTATTTTTTATAATATAAAATATTTATTATATATTTATATTTAAAATTTTAATATATATTCGTATACTTATATTTATAATATTAATGAAAAGTTAACATTAAATAAAACTTCAAATGGATAAAAATTAAATCTGCCAAATATTTTTTTATTAATATCCATATCAAGAAAAAAATTTGGTAAATTATAATTTTGTTTTTAACAGCCTTTTTTTTTTTTTATTTAACTAAAGCCTCGATACCCTTCTATTTTAGAGACCCCTTTAGTATTAAGGACTCCATTGATCCATGTAACTAGTGATTCTAGCTTATAACTTCTATACCTATTTGAGACAAACTAATAAATTATATATAATTGACTTATGACATTACAAAATTGATTCCCTTTTATATGTATGTTCTTTTATATGTGTGTGTGAGAAATTAGAATATTAATTGGAAAAGGAAAATTTTGATTTTTATCTTGTTCTTTGTTGTATGCCAAAATGTCAATGAAATACTACTTTACTAGAAAACATAGGTTTTGGGTTTTGATTTATGTGGCATTTGTTATGGGTGTTCCTAAGAGTTGTTTAAAGGACGAGAGACTGTCTATTTGAGGATTACAGATGACTCTCTTCTTTCATGAAGTGACGATGTAGAGTCTGATTGCTACAACCGGGAGTGAGTCGAGTGTAATAACACCATGTCCCGGTGACTCAACTCCATTTCGCATACCTGCTGCCCCACCAACCCCAGCCCCCCTGTCCTTGTTTGCTCCTCTCATGGGGTTGTTCTATCTAAAAGCGAAATGGTTTAGTCATTGCTAGCTAGCTCTAATACTTTTTTGTCAAGCAATTTTTCTTTGATAGTCCTGAATTTTGTTATTAATAAGATGAGTATAGTCTGTACCGTAGAAGGCAACATTTCACAGTTGGAATATAATAAAAAGGTTGATTAGCTAACTCTTTAAAGACAAACAATGAGATTGAATTGCTTTGTCACACCTCTTGTTAGGCAAGATCATTTGGAATTATCTTTACTTTTGTGTGCCAATCATGTACATATCCGGAAATGAATTAGGTCTTATGCACCAAAAATTAAAATTGGTCTTATTATTTTGAAAGAACTATTTTATTTTTACTCACAAATTTTATTGATTATTAAATTAAATTATAAAAATTAGTATTCAACTCAAAATTTTATACGTGCATTTAGTTATAATTTGTAGTTTTTTTAATTTAAAGAAAGAAGTATTTGTAATATTTTATTAAATATAGAAAAAATGAGTTAAAATATATTATAATTTTGATATATTTAATATATAAAATATGATATGATAGTAAATTATAAATTAATTTAATTTTTTTCTTATGGATGTCAATATTATATAGCCTTTATAGCATACATAGTACTTTTTTAACAAAATGAATTAACTTCTTTGTAAAATTTAGAAGATTGAATCAAAATTAGAATTAATTAAAATTAATAATAATTTTATCTTAAGATAAAAAATAATTAATAAATTAATTGCATAACATATTAAACTAAACATTTATCATTCTTCCTTTTTCCTACCAATTAGCTATTAGTTAATTGACATTAACATGTGGAGAGTAAGAGTTGCATTGGTTCGATTTTAAGTTCAGTCTCATGCATGTGTGTTTATATATTCACGATTTCAATATTTTCTTAAAAGTTTTGGTCTATTTAGGTGAAAAATAAAAGACTTTAAAAGTTCCGATTGAGTTGATAATTTTAGTTATAATTTGACATTTTTATTCATTTTCTTCTTCTAAATTACTGAAATATATCTATCAAATTAATTAATAATATAAAATCAATATCTAAGAATCAATTTACCCTTTACAACTTTTGAGGCGTAGACATATTGTTGGCATTTAGCACCCTTGTTTCTTTAGTGCAATTTAAAAGGATAATATAATTATTAGGATGAAAATACTTCTAGTCCTTTTTGACAATTTCAAAGTCTTAGGATTGCTTGCCTCAGTGTTGTTCACTTCAACACACTTACATATCTCATCTATTTTAACGATAACCTCTTTATCTCCATTTACTTCATTCCCTTCTCATTCATCAATTTCAATCCATGGAGTTGTTCCTAATTCAATGGCCTTTGTATAGTTCTTCTTATCCATTTATCTCCCTAATTTTTCATCTAACATCTCCAAACTCTTAGTTCCTTGTTGATCCTTCATCTCACAATTCTTGCTACTATAGCAATCACAAGATCATCCAAACCTCCATTCTTTTTTTCAATCATCTTTGGGACCTCAAAGAGTGTTAAGTCCTTAACTTCCTCATCTGCCTCTTTTATCCCTTTGATTTGATTTTTTTTTTCTCTTCGAGTTGATTATAGATTTTTCACTTAAAAGAGGTTTGGCAGTTCAACTTAACAATACTACTTTTGATTTGTCTTAGAATGAAGGTTTTACTGCCTAAATTATGAGTTGAATAATTAATTTATTTTTTATTTTCTATGTTCACTCAACTTTTTTTTTCTTGGCCTTTAAATTTTTCATGTATCTCAAAAATTTATGGTTTCGTCTCAGTTTGCCTCCATAAGAAAACTACCTAAATTTGTTTGCCTTCACCAAATTAACCCTCTAATCCAACTTCACAAATCCCAGATTTGACCTTATAATTGTTTCCAAGCCACTTAAAATTCCTTACTCCATAATAAGCCACACAATGACCTTTGTCCTTCATTTCTTTACCCACCTCCCAAATCAAAACCCCAAAACCAATTTGCTTAGTGAAGCAAGAGACTCCATTGCCATGCAACAAGCACAAATAAAATCAATTTTGCCATACAGATGTATAGAGGAGTAAATAAGTTCAATTTTGTAATACCGTAATCGACTATATGTGTGTTATTTGTTAGTCATCAAGACTCATTAGTTGTATGTGGATCAATGAAGTCTTTAATACTAAAGTTGTCTCTAGAACCAAATGGAGTTGAGGTCACTTTCCTATTAGAACCAACTGATAAAAAAAAAGAAAGAAAAACAAGAAGAAACTACTAGTTGCCTATGATCAATGAGGAAAATTTATCCCAAAAAGAAAAAACCTATTAGAGGAAATTTGATATGAACCTTTCGAGAACTACACCTAAAAAGTTAACTATTAAGATGTCATGGTCTAAAGTTCATATAAGAGTCACTTTGAAATATCATACTTCAGATGCGGGACTTAAGTACTGTACCTTTAATTAGGATTTTAACAAAATCAAATGTGATATAGGAATGGGGAAACTAAAGGCTTGAGATGAAAAGAAAAACTATCTTGGAAGAGGAAAAACAATGATCAGCAAAGTAGTTGGAGGCACATGAGGAATAAAGAAGGAAAGAGAAAAAAAATCCAACTACAATAGGATTCATGGGTGGCTAGTCTATTAGTGTAACGTAATATCTGATCCTTCAATATAAACAACATCATGATGCCTTTTATTCACAACAAAATGTTTGTTACTGGTATAAATAAAACCAACCTACAATCATGATTTAAAAGCCAATATCTAGGTAAGACAATAGAGGAATCCTAGTCTGGCATTCCAACCAGCTGAAAATAATACATGGAGACAGATTGGACAATGTTTTTTATTTTTGCATGTGTTTAAAGTAAAACTCTTATTTTGTATTCATAATAACCTGACATGTAACAAAGAGAGGAAAAATGTGCATTAAAGAACTACATGTCCAATAGAAAGACACACAATATGGCTACCTATAAAATGCAGCAAATAATTTGGGAACAGTATAGAAAAGGAGGAAATAGCATTTGTCCATGAGATTATCAATGAACAGGAATAGCCTCTGTCGCCAGCCAGGGTTGATATAAAGTACCAATGCAAAGGCCACCAGAAATACGAGGTAGCTGGCTATGAAGCTTGCAATGAAAAACACAGGATCAATGTCATACCATTTTTCTTCACTTGCATCAGTATTGGATGGTGCCAATTGTGGTACATCATGAATGACATTGCAACTCTGCGTTAATGGAGGTCCACAAAGAAATGGATTTCCTTCGTAGCTTTTGTTGTCAAATGTCTGAAACTGTTTGTCCATGTCCGGAAGCCTTCCTGATAAATTGTTGTATGCTACACTGAAGTATGATAGAAAATTAAGACCAATTAGTTCTGATGGAATTTCTCCACTCAATTTGTTGTGGGAAAGATCCAGGCTCTCTATCTCTCTTAGTTTTCCAAAAGTTTTTGGAATAAAGTCTGTCAACTGATTGTGAGACAAGTTCAATGCATGTATTGAACTTAAAGTTCCAAGCTCTGTCGGTATTTCTCCTGTTAGCTGGTTGCAGGATAAATCCAATCCAGACATCAAATTGAGAATGCTACCTTTGTATATGTTGGGCCTTGTTTTTGTCACAAACTCAACTTGCGGTAGATGCATAATGTCAGTATGAAAATCTAAAGATGGGTAGAAAATATACAATAGATTGCCCTTAATTTCTACGAAGTTATCCACCAAACGAACATAAGACCCCGTATCATCGTATGAAAAATCAGATAAAGTTAACTTCCCAAAAGAGATGTTACTAAAACAGCGAGGTATGGGTCCCGAAAACGAGTTATGTGAGAGATCCAAGATCCCAAGTTGATTCAACTTACAAAGTTGATTTGGTATCAAACCTCCCAAAGAATTTCCACCTAGAAGAAGAACCCTCAAATTCAATAAAGCCCCAACCGAGGATGGAATGCGACCAGACAGCAGGTTATTTCCGATGTTCAGTGTTAGAATTTCAGAAGAATTGAGCAATGCTTCTGGAATTGAGCCAGTGAGTCTATTTCCTTCCAAATTCAAATGCTGTGAAAATGACAAATTGAAGCAAGACGGAATAGGGCCTGAAATAAGGTTATGCGAAAGTCCAAATAAATTTAACTCAAATCTAGCTAGGTCACTTGGAATCTCGCCTGTTATGCGGTTGCCACTGAGATCTAAGAACCCTAAGCTCGGATAGTGTGAGATCCAACTCGACATATTGCCTGTAATCTGATTTCCACTGAGTTGCAATGCCCATAATGAAGTCATATTATGGAATTTGGTATTTGGCCATGTAATTTGTTGTTTGAAAGCTGCCAAAATGAACAAATTAGAGAAATTTGCTAGTCCAAAGTAGTCGCAATTTCTCCTAAAAACATGTTGTTGCATAGATCTAAAGAGACCAGCTCTGGCATGTGGCCAATTGAGAATGGAATGGGACCTTCGAAGGCATTTGCAGAAAGATTAAGTGCTTTTGCTTTTGAAAACAAATCACCAATATCTGGTTGAAGTTCCCCGTGGAGATGATTGTTTGATACATCTAGGATGCCCGTCACAAAGCTGGAGTTGGAGGATAAATGGAACTGACCCGTGAAGGAGTTATTTCTAAGACATAGCAACTCCAATTTCGTATTGTGTTCAAGCAACCAATTGGGGAAGGTTCCACTTAGGTATTTGGGAGAGATCCACAATTCTCAAGTCAGTTTGGTGAGTAAGAAACTGAGGAATATTGTAAAATTTGCAGTTTGATATCACGAGACCTTGATTGAATTGGAGGTAGCCAATCATGTGATATACTGATTTTGGACCTCTAGCTTGTGGTTAGGGCTTGATAACATCAACCCTTTAAGGTTTATGTGGTTGGCAATTGAGTAAAAAGAGAATAGACCCTCAAAAAAATTTTCTCTGAGATCAATATGCTTGAGGTCTTTAAGGTTAAAAATTAGAGAGGATGAGATATCCCCATCAAGTCTATTAAATGACAAGTCCAAGATTCTAAGGGATGTCAAATTGCCAAGACAAGGTGCAATAGTTTCACTTAAATTATTGTGGCTAAGATTCAACTCTTGAAGGTTCTTCAATTCACATAAGCCTGTAATAATAGAAGGAGGTAGAATCTCTATCATTTACCATAATATAAGAGATGTAATACCTAAATTTGAGCATTAAGGAAATGTCAGTAACTACCTTGTTAGGCTAAAGATCCATTAAGATTGTTTACAGACAAAGATAGAGCCTTGAGTGAAGTCATATTGCCAAGAGAATGGAAAACGTTTCCAATAAATTCATTCAAACTCAAATCTAGGATTTCTAATTTCTTCAAACTTCTCAGTTCTGTCAGATAAAAAAAAAAAAAAGGCAAATTAGCACATTAAAACAAGTAAATGAGGTCAGAAAAGCAAGAACTTGTACCAATGAAAAGGCAAATACATATCACGTCAAGGGGTTCTCGATATACTTTAATAATTATTAGATAAAATTCTCTGTTTTCTTGGTGGCAGGAGACGGTGATTGGAATTCTAGACAAGATTAGTGAAGATGGAATGAAGATGAGTAATCTATTGATTAACAAAATCTTAATCGAGTCTTACCTTTAGGATAATTAGTATCATTAAGTGGATTCCCACTTAGATTCGATTGTTCCATGTTTTACAAAGAAGCTAATTCTACCAAAGAAGTGGAAACTTGAGAGACTTATGATGCCTACCTGGGATGGAATGATTTCCTTTATACCAAAAGCCGTCACGAAGATATAGCGATCGAAGTGATGTAAGGGTGCTTAGACAGGGCTGTATGTTACCGCTGAAATTGTTGCCGCCTAGATCAAGTGTCCCCAAATTCTTCAAAGCCTTGAAATCTGTATATAAGCAATGTGTTAATAATACAAGAGAATAGGGACTAGAGCTCACAAAACAAAACTATTGTGAAACACTAAAAGTATAATGTGTTTAATTGCTGCTCCCAAGATATTTTAACAAGATATTGCAACCCAATTTTCGCCAAAAAAAAAAAAACTCCACATAAAACTAAATGTTTGCAGATGAGAATTTTTGAATTGATACTAAACTTTACCATTTCGGTTCAATTTACAGTTAATTTGTAATTGAAAACAAAAATGTTTCTTTCAAAATAATGAGACCAAATTATGTTTGGATATGTAAATTGGACATATATGCGTGTAGGAATGTCTACGTGTGATATATTCACGTACATGTAAATGATTGACAAACAGAGCAAATGTTATTGCAGAGGGTCTTGCTAAGCGAGTAAGGCGTACGTGACAAGGCAATTCAATCTCAACCATAATCTCATTGCTTGGCTTAAAGAGCTCAATGAAGCGGAGTGACCCAAACTTTTTGACTCTTATGGCCAACTTGGAAATGTTGCGTT
Source organism: Bruguiera gymnorhiza (assembly GCA_020883675.1). Taxonomy (NCBI): domain Eukaryota; kingdom Viridiplantae; phylum Streptophyta; class Magnoliopsida; order Malpighiales; family Rhizophoraceae; genus Bruguiera; species Bruguiera gymnorhiza. The sequence continues at coordinate 104,016 of JAIRCJ010000228.1, forward strand.
TTTGTGGTGCAAATTATCAAAGAAACATCGATTGAGAAAAAAGAAGTATTAGAGCTATTGTATGTTACGCACCATAATTCTGGTAGCATTCAGTAAACCCATTCCATGATAAGTTTAGACTGAGCAGCTCCTTGAAAGGAGTCAACAAGGACATGTTCATAACCCTTTGACTGCCGGTCATGAACAGCAGCAAATCGTCCAAAGAGAGTTGAGTCACCATGGCGGCGTTATTGCACTTGACTCGCTCCCAGCCTGCAGCAGTCAGCCACTGGATCATTGGTCCACGAAGCAAGGACTTCATTAGTGTACCATAGATTTTCATCACCATTGCTTAACTTAAAGTAGTCCTTGATGCTTAATAGACCCAACCTCTCTTCCTCTAAACAACTCTCAAGAACACCCACAAACACCACATGAATTAAAACCAGAAAAACAACACTGTTTTCTAGTGAAGCGATACTCCATTGTTATGCAACAAAGAACAAAATAAAATCAAAAAGACCCCTTTTCCAGTTGTTAATCTAATTTCCCTCTCACACAACACATATATAGAACAGCATACCTATGAAAGGAGCTTTTTAATCCCATAGAGGTCACTTTCCAAATAGACCCAATTGATAACAAAAAAAAAAAAAAAACCAAAAAAGTAGCCGTGGTTGACCAAATATCTATCTCTTTATTTATTTGGATATATGACAAGGACAAAGCATTGTTAGATCTATGCATGTTCATTAGATTTATATGAGGGATGAGTATCATTTGTATCTAACGTCTAACTACTTGAACCCTCTTATTAATGTCATTTACTTTCATTTAGTTATGTCCCTTCTATAGATAATTTGGCTATCAATTTAATGAAAAATATAAAAAGAAATAACTAACTCTTAGAAATTATAATATATCATTTGTTAGTAAATATCTAACTAAAAGGTTTAAATTAAGATAAACTTATCATATGCAAAAAATGAGCACATCTCCACACTCGAGTCCATTTCTTTGAAAACGTATTTTTACTTGTAAAATTTTATAATTAATTAAATGAACGAATACAAATCTTTTAATGATAAAATTTTAATATTATATTAAAAATTTATACAATGAAAAGTAGATATATTTGAAAAGGTCATTGTGATTTGAAAAGTTTACTAATGGTATGCTAGATTTAGAACTAAATGTAGAATTCATCATATATTTAGAGAAAAAAATTAGTTTGTGCTAAATTTGAAAAAAATTATAAAATTCATATATTTTTAGGTATTATCCCTAATTGTAAATAAGAATTAAGACATTTTGAATCACTCAATTCTCCTCTATCACGACTATGACAAAGTTTTGGCAAATTTTCCTCTTTAATAAAATAAAAAGTATTTTGATAAACTTTTAAAATGAAATATAATGCAATAATTGATTTAAAAAATAATTTTTTTTTTTTACCATTTTGGTTCTCTTGCATATCAAATATAGGTATTTAACTTAATGAAATCTTGAAAGCTAGATAATAATAAGGCTTTTGATGCAAATGTAATGGAATTTTTTTCTTATATTTGGAATATATTTTCACTAGTTGCAAAATGAAAAAGCTGCTTAGAAAAATGAGTTGTAATTTATGAGATATTTCTTATAGCAATTAATATTTCATTTTTAAATTTTGTATTTAGAGAAGGCCTTGACTTAGAGTATTAATGATGAAACTAATGTTCATGACCTAATGAAGACTTAGGTTTTTTCAAAGTGTGTTCAAACTTTGAAAGGAAGAAGCTGAGGAAAACACTTCCTAAAAAATGGGCATCCAAAATTTAACTTATAACCTCTTTAATTTTTAAAACATGTTTTAGATTTAACTCATAATATCTCTAATTTTTAAAGCATGTCTGAAATTTGACTCATAATACATCCCCATGCCTAAGTCCATTTCTTAAAAAATATGTCTTTACCATTTAACCTAACAAAATCACAAAAATTATTGATATAAAAAGGATTTTTCATATAAATATAATGGGTTCTATTTTGTAAATTTAAAACATTTTTTTACCAACTACTTAGAAAAATGAGTTATAATTTATAAAATACAACTTGTTATAGACATTATTATCTCACTTTTTAATGTAGCATTCAAAGATGACTTTAACCTAAGACATGGATAATAGAATTAATGCCTATAATCTAATGTAAATTTAGGTTTTTCAAAAACATGTCCAAGATTTGAAAAAAAGAAATTGGGAGAAAATTTTCCTGAAAATTTGGCTCATTGACCTACATGACTAATAAGTTTTCTAATTTCCATAATGATATGGACAAAGAATAAATATGGACCTCATGTTTATATGTTTATATTATTCTATTAAGAATTAAAAAGAAGAAATTGAAGAATAAATTTTTTTTAGAAATTTGAGTCATTCACCTACATGATCAATAAGTTCTCTAATTTCCATAATGACATGGACAAAAGAATTGACGTGAACCCTATGTCTATATGTTTATGTTATTCTATCAAGAATTGAAAACAAGAAACTAAAGAAAACAATTTTTTGAAAATTTAACTTATTCACTTGTGTAATTAATAAGTTCTCTAATTTTCATAACAACATGGAAAGAAGAATTAAGGTTGATCTCATGTTTATATATTTATATTATTCTATCAAGATTTGAAATGAAGAAACTAAAGATTTTTTCTTTTTTAGAAATTTGACTCGTTCACCTACATGATCAATAATTTCTCTAATTTTCACAATAACATGGACAAAAGCATTAAGATGGATTGCATGTCTATATGTTTATATTATTCTATCAAAAAAACTAAAGAAAAAATTTTTTTTTTAGAAATTTGACTTATTTATCTACATCATCAATAAGTTCTGACATAGATAGAAAAATTAAGGTGGACCTCATGTCTATATGTTTATGTTATTTTATCAAGAATTGAAAAGAACAAACTAAAGAAATTTTTTTAAAAAAATTTGACTCATTCACCTACATTATCAATAAGTTCTCCAATTTCCACAATGACATAGACAAAAGCATTGAGGTAGACCCTAAGTTTATATGTTTATGTTATTCTATCAAAGAAATTAAAGAAACAAATTTTTTAAAAATTTGAATCATTCATTTGCGTGATCAATAAGTTTTGACATAGATAGAAAAATTAAGATGGACCTCATATCTATATGTTTATATTATTCTATTAAGAATTAAAAAGAAGAAACTAAAGAACTTTTTTTTAAAAAACTTGACTCATTCACCTATGTGATCAATAAGTTCTTTAATTTTCATAATGACGTACATAGAAGCATTAAGGTAAACCCTATGTCTATATGTTTATGTTATTCTATCAAAGAAACTAAATAAACAATTTTTTTAGAAATTTGACTCATTCATTTGCGTGATTAATAAGTTTTAACATAGATAGAAAAATTAAGGTGGACCTCATATTTATATGTTTATATTATTCTATCAAGAATAAAAAAGAAGAAACTAAAGAAATATTTTTCTCTAAATTTGATTCATTCACCTGCGTGCAATAAGTTCTTTAACTTCCATAATGACATAAACAAAAGCATTGAGGTAAACCCCATGTCTATGTGTTTATATTATTCTATCAAAGAAACTAAAAAAACAGTTTTTTAAAAAATTTGACTCATTCATTTGTGTGATCAATAAGTTCTAACATAGATAGAAAAATTAAAGTGGACCCCATGTTTATATGTTTATGTTATTTTATCAAGAATTGAAAAGAAGAAATTGAAGAAAAGTTTTTTAAAAAATTTGACTCATTCACCTGCGTAATCAATAAGTTCTCCAATTTCCACAATGACATAGACAGAAGCATTGAGGTAGACCTCATGTTTATATGTTTATGTTATTTTATCAAAGAAACTAAAGAAACAAATTTTTTAAAAATTTGACTCATTCATTTGCATGATCAATAAGTTCTATAATAGATAGAAAAATTAAGATGGACCATATATATATATGTTTATGTTATTCTATTAAGAATTAAAAAGAAGAAACTAAAGAATTTTTTTTTTTAAAACTTGACTCATTCACCTACGTGATTAATAAATTCTCTAATTTTCACAATGACATAGACAAAAGCATTGAGGTAGACCTCATGTCTATATATTTATGTTATTCTATCAAAGAAACTAAAGAAACAATTTTTTTTAGAAATTTGACTCATTTATTTGTGTGATCAATAAGTTCTAACAGAGATAGAAAAACTAAGGTGAACCTCATGTTTATAGGTTTATGTTATTCTATCAAGAATTAAAAAGAAGAAATTGAAGGAAAATTTTTTTAAAAATTTGACTCATTCACCTATATGATTAGTAAGTTCTCTAATTTCCACAATGACACGGACAAGAGCATTAAGGTAGACCCCATGTTTATATGTTTATGTTATTTTGTCAAAGAAACTAAAGAAACAATTTTTTTTAGAAATTTGACTCATTCATTTGTGTGATCAATAAGTTTTGACATAAACAAAAAAATTAAGGTAGACCTCATATCTATATATTTATGTTATTTTATCAATAATTAAAAAGAAGAAACTGAAGATTTTTTTTTTTAATTTGACTTATTTATCTGCGTGATCATTAAGTTCTCTAATTTTCACAATGGCATAGATAAAAGCATTGAGGTAAACCCCATGTCTATATGTTTATGTTATTCTATCAAAGAAACTAAATAAACAATTTTTTAAAAAATTTGACTCATTCATTTGCATAATCAATAAATTCTGACATAGATAGAAAAGTTAAGATGGACCCCATGTTTATATGTTTATGTAGTCTATCAAGAATTGAAAAGAAGAAACTAAAGAAAATTTTTTTAAAAAATTTAACTCATTCATCTGTATGATCAATAAGTTCTCTAATTTCCACAATGATATAGACAAAAACATTGATTGTAACAAATTTCTTATATAATAAATAAGTGTTTCATTTATCACCTTGATAGTTACGGTTTTAAAAAAAAAAAAAAATCTCGGTTTCATCTTTTCAATTCTTGATAGAATAACGTATAGACTTGGGGTCAATATCTCAGGTCAAGATATTAATATTTATAACAAGTTGTATTTTATAACTTATTTTTCTATATAATTAGTGAAAAAAATATTTTAAATTTAGAAAATAAAATTCATTATTATTACAAAAAAATTAAGTGTCCTAGAAATATTTAACAAGACAAAATAGTTCACGCTACAAATCTTACTAAACATTACTTACGTTACTGTATGTTTAACTGTTCTAGGCATGTTTCACAACGATGTCTAATATAACTTATGCGTTCCCTTCTCTTAACGATGAAAAATAAAGTTTGAATCTAACTAAATATAATGTAAGATTATTTTGAAAAAATTTCATAAAAGTTTGTCATTAAAATTCGGCCGATCCCATTAAGTTTATTAGTATAACACATACATTTTTTTGAAAATACAAAGACTTTTCTTCCCTTATAAAATGTCTGCCTACCAACTGCACCGATGTAACAATTGCTTTTGTTGTCAGATAGTGACAATGATCGGATACAAAGACTTTTCTTCCCTTATAAAATGTCTGCCTACCAACTGCCCAACTGCACCGATGTAACAATTACTAGTGACAATGATCTATTCTTCTGTCTACGTCACTGTAGAAATTAGAGAACAGGTCAATGAGGCCAAATTTTAGGAAACTTTTCCCTTAGTTTCTTCTTTTAAGTCTTTCACGTGCTTACGAAAAATTCAAGTCTGCATTAGAAATTAACTTCAATTCCATCGTCCATACTTCCGGTCAAGGTCATCTTGGAACAAAAACATAGAAAATTAGACATTAATTGCTATATAAAAAGTTACATCTTGCAATTTATAACTCAATTTTACAAATAAAATTTTAGTTTTGTAATTGAAAAAAAATATAAATTTTAAATTTATAAAATAAACTCCATTATATTTACATAAAATTTTTCTTTATATTAATAATTTTCATGATTTTATTGAATTAAATAGTAATGACACTTTTTTAAAGAGATGAGGATGAGCGTGAGATGTATTAGATTTTAATAAAATATTTTTGAATCACATAATTTTTTCATGAATAGTCCTGGGATGCTCTAATAAATCAGACACAAAGACTTTTCTTCCCTTCTAAATTGTCTGCCTACCAACCGCACCGATGTAACAACTGCTTTTGTTGTCATATAGTGACAACGGTCGGATACAAACACTTTTCTTCTCATTTGGTCTATTCTTCTGCCTACGTCAATGTAGAAATTAGAGAAATTACCGGTCAAATGAAGCAAAATTTGAGGAAATTTTGTCCTTAGTTTCTTCTTTTTAAGTCTTTCACGTGCTTACGAAAAATCTAAGTCTCCATTAGAAATTAACATCAATTCCAAGGTCATCTTGGAACAAAAACATAGAAAATGCAACATTAATTGCCATATAAAAAGTTATATCTTGCAATTTATGACTCAAAATTACAAACAAGTGTTTTAGTTTTGTAATTAGAAAAAAAATATCTTAAATTTATAAAATAAATTCCATTATATTTATATAAAGATTTTCTCTATATTAATAATTTTCATGATTTTATTGAGTGAAATAGTAAAAACAATTTTTTTGAAAAAATGAGTATGAGCATAGGGATGTATTTAATTTTAATATAAGATAAATTTACCTTAATTTAAACTTTTGAGTTGAAAATTTATTAACAACTAAATTATTATAATTCACAAGAATAATTTTTTTTTCATTAAATTGACAACCAAATTATGTATTAACATTGAAAGATTTCAATAATTTGTATCACATAAGTCATTTTTGCAGCTAATTTGAGAAATGCAACATATGAGAATTTTTTTGATCATTATTTACAAATTACCTAAAAAAAATCTCAATGACCTTTTCAAATATATTTATTTTGTATTATTAAATTCTTGATATAATATTAAAATTATATTATTAAAAAGATCTATGTTGGTTCTTTTAATTAATTATAAAATTTTACAATTAAGAATATATTTTCAAAAAAATAGGCTTGAATGTGGGGATGTACTAACTTTTCACTTATGATAGGTTGATTTTAATTTAAATTTTTTACTTAAAAATTTACTAACTGATATATTATAATTTCTAAGAGTAAGTCACTTTTTTTTTTTATATAGTTTTCATAAATAGACAACCAAATTATTTAGCAATTAAAAGCGAGATGATTAAATGAAAGTAAATGACATTAATAAAAGGTTCCGGTAGTTAGACGTTAGATACATACAAATGATACTCATCTCTCATCTAAATCTAATGAACATATATGGATCTAACAATGCTCTTTCCTTGTCATATATCCACATAAATAAATAGATAGATACAAATGAATTTATTTTTCATGACACAATTAACTTGTGATGCTTTTCAGATGACATTCTTATTCCTGCTCTGCGTAATGTTTAAGTAGTGTCTCTCAGCATGATTTTACATATTTTTGCTGTTTGGCACAAATTATTTTTCATTGAACTTATCTAGTTTGTGAATTTCTTTCCGTGTTCTGATTATCGGATGCCTTCGGCTACTGTATAATGCTGCTCTTTCTCGTGCGGGTTTGACTGGATTGACCAATCTGGATCTTTTTCGAGCTCATATTACAGATCTGAGAACTAACCATTAGCAAAGTGAGCTTTACAGTGGTACATCACTGGTTAACCATTAGCAAAGTGAGCTTTACAGTGGTACATCACTGGTAGAAAAATAAAAATGCCAAGTACACTGAATTTGCATTTGTTTGCCGTATTTGGTTGGTGGATGAATGCTATGTCTATCAAAGACGTAATTGGCATGGGGTGGTCACCATCGTTTCTTTTTCTTATGCAACTTTAGCTGTCAAAATGAATTTTATCGGCTGATACGTAATTGGATTGGGCAGCTTTTTGCAGTATACATTCTGTTTGATTTTCTCTAAGGAAGATGATGTTTACATCTTGTTTCGCTTTCTCTAACCAAAAGAAGGTATCCTCGCGCTCGAGGCTTCCACACTATGGGGTTTGAAATGGTTTAGATACATGTATTCTTATCCATCCCTATTCAAACAAGGAGACTATTTCCTGGACTTGAACCTACGAGATTCAATATACAATGCAATACTTTTATCATTACAGCAAGGCTTTCCTTTCCTCCTATTTTACTTTCTTTTTTTATTCCTTATTATTTTCTCTTCCAAAAGGGAAAAAATGTGCAAACTCTTTTATGTAAGTGTAAAACCTCTCCAGAGATATGGAGTGTGTGTTTGTTGTATGTATAATCAATAAGTTCTCTAATTTCCACAATGATATAGACAAAAACATTGATGGCAACAAATTTCTTATATAATAAAAATTTCTTGTATGTACGGCAATAAATGAAATACTTATTTATTATTTATTATTTATACATAAATCATATTTTGATTGCAACAAATTTCTTATATAATAAAATTTTTTTTTGTGAAAAATAAATACATAAATATATTTAAAATATTATTAAATTAAATTAAATATAATATATGAATTATATAATTTAATTAAAAATAATAAATAATTAATAAATTTATATAAAATTATTAAATTTTAATCTTCTAGATATAATATAATTTAAAAAATTATACATCATTTAATTATACAATTAAATTATTTAGATGTATTTTTTTTCTTTTTTTCTTATATTATCAATTTATTTTACAAAAATATTATATTTTGATATTTATGTATGTTGTAACTCACAAATTGTAGAACTTAATGAAATTAACTAGCTAAATTGCGAGAAACTTAATATAATTCAGCTAAATAAGTACTCTAATTTAATTCATATCTAATCTAAACTATTTATTTAGAATCCAACCTTTTCCCAACATTCAACGTCCATAAAAACTTGGCCCAGAACACATCAACACGAAGAAGGTGAGTAAATTCAAGAACTACATGTCCAATGCAGAGACATAAAATACTGCAATCTACACAATCCAGCGAAATAATTAGGCAAACTAACTAAAGTAATGAATGGTTGGAGAGTAGTATATAACTTGACTTGAAAACTTGTGCTTCAGTCCGTCACAATGAAATGTAAAGGGTGGAAGGGGGCAGCATACTAGGAAAAAAGACAAAATTTTCTATAGCGAGAAAGAAGATTAGAGAAAAACAGAATTCTTTATTTTCTTTTTCATTTTTGTATATGCACGACTAAAAATCTACAAAAGATTGGTTATCATAAATTCAAAGGGTTTTCAAGTGTATCTAAAATAATTATAATGGCGTTATCCATATTTAAAAAGAAAATAAAAATTGAGAAGTAATTTTTTTAGGTACACAAAGATTACATTTTTTTGGCCATTAAAGCAGGATTTGAAACAACTTTTAAGAATGTAGCAAGTGACGAGACTGCTCACCCTTTTGTAACCCACAACCTTACGAAACGATTATAAAAATGATCTACCGTAAATATCCCACTATCATCTACATTCTCTGTTCCTCAATAAACCACCAACATCACACTTCAGATGTCAAGTAATTCTGCCCATATTAACAGCACAGTGAGCATTTTTAGTAAATACAAGGCAAAGTGAGTGAGGATACTAGAAATCAATTCCAACGTTTTAGCAGTGACAGAGATGTAAGATCTTTTGTGTTCTTTATGCCAGCATCAGTCAATCCTCCACCATATATTTCCAGCAACTGCAGATTCTTAAAATCTACACAAAAAATAAGCAACAGAAAAACAGAAGCATCAACAGGACCAAAAGAAGAGGTGGAAGCAGAATCAATTAAAAAGGTTTCAGTAAAGTAGCCATTGTAGTTGAATATCGTGCTCTCAAACAAAGTGTGTTATCAAAAAATTTATCTTTAGTCATACCAAATTATTAAGAAAGAAGCTGCCTGGGATATGATCATCCTCCACTTTTTAAATAACAGGTAGTTTTATGAGATGCTTAGTCTTATGCTTTTCAGCACAAAATACTGAGTAATATGCACTAGACATAACAAATAACTTGGCATTCTTATTTTTCTACCAGTGATGTACCACTGTAAAACTCACTTCACAAATGGTTAGTTCTCAGATCTGTAATATGAGCTCCAGAAAGATCCAGATTGGTCAATCCTGTCAAACCTGCATGAGAAAGAGCAGCATTATACAGTAGCCGAAGGCATCCAATAATCAGAACACGGAAAGAAATTCACAAACTAGAAAAGTTCAATGAAAAATAATTTGTGCCAAACAGCAAAAATATGTAAAATCATGCTGAGAGACACTACTCAAACATTACCCAGATCAGGAACAAGAATGTCATCTGAAAAGGATCACAAGTTGATTGTGTCGTGAAAAATAAATACATTGAATGCCAATTTATGTAACAAAAGAGTTTCCATGTCCAATGGTCAGAAATTATGCATCATTCAATTAGCATTGCGCTAAAACTTGGGGTATCTGTTACTTACGACAGTTGATTTCTTCTCTCTCTCCTCACCCCAGTCAATCTCTAGAGAGAGAGGCTCTACAACTAGGACAACTGCAAGACTGAACCTTGATGTTTGTTGACAAACATTTTGAAGGTCAGGTTATTAACCACAATAATTGGACGATGCAAGCTGTCATATATTTCATTTTTAAGTTGTCTTAATTCAAACAGAAAGCCTCATTTTGTGGCATGAAATTTCAAGCACCCAGGTAACATTGGTTACCAGAAAAGCTAATCTAGAAGCATTGAAAATTTTTTTGGGAAAAAAAAAAAAAAATCCTGATCTCAGCTAAGCAGCTCTTTCATAATGCCTGTCAACATAAGAATACCTTATTTACTATAATTCTGTCAGCAAAAGCAATTTGCTCAACTGCCTCATTTACTACTCCCTTTGGCTCGACTTCATCCAAATGAAAAGTAACATGCTTAGCATCAACTAAAGTGAAAACACCGTCTAACTTGACATCATTGAAAACCCTATCCTCAGCATAAAAAAGTCTGACTGATTGGCACGGGATTTGCCAAACCTGCAGAAGAGAAACCAGGTGTATCATCAAACTGTTACGGGGAAGTTCGTTTGATGCATGGAACCAGTTTCATAAACATAAGTGAAACTAAGCTACACAACACCCACAAAGAATCTGACATAAACAACCTCCACTGCTTATAATCTAGATTTAGGTCTGTGTTTGGTATTAATCTCCTACCTGTAGTCTCTAATACAATAATTTTCCTTTTTCTCTCTCAACCAATTCCCCAATCATCCTCACAAGATCACCCCTTACTGTACAGCACAGACAACTACTGTTCAGCATAACAATGTCCTCAGCCCCAATAATTGCAGCAACTAGAGAACCATCAATGTCAACTTCACCATACTGCAAATTCAACAACAGGTAACAAATTGATTCAACTATATATAATCAATTTAAAAGTATATCTACATGTTAAGATTACATCCATTGTCAGTATCAAACAACAAGCTTCAAGACCAGAAAAATTTTCTGCAAAGTGACATAACCATCACTAAGCCAAAAAAAAAAAAAAACGCCCTTGTCATATTATCGAGACAACAAAAATTCTCTAATCCAATAAATTAACACAAGGATCCACAATTCATCTCTATATAAGTCGTTCTCTATCACTGCTATACACTTCCCATGGTCTGCAGTCAATATATGGTTGAGCAATGTTGTCTGTCCATCACAAAAGGGAAGCATATCGAACAACTGAACAACATAGCAACTCAAACCTAATTTAGAAGTATGCAACTGCTTCAATCACACACAAGCAAATCCATATCAAATCACAAACAGAGAAGAGATGGCGGGCGCTACAGCAATTATTCATTAAGGTATGCTCAGACAGTCTGCACGGCTTACAGCAATCTAAACATCTTTTGTCAAAGCAAGAAAAGAAATTGAGAAGCCAACATTATTAAAGTATAAAATTTAACTCTTACAAGCCACCCTTAGTAAGCTAACTTGCATTTATTATAAAATTTGAATGAATATGTATATAATTTCGAGAAAGGAATTCATTGAGAAAATCAACCCATATTCTCAACTATACACAATTGGGTGTGTTCTCTGGGTTCCAATATCAACAAAACGTAAAAGAATTGAACACAGAAATAAAAACATGACAAGAAAGTTTCATACTTTCCCAGAACCCAAGAAACCGGTAACAATCGTGGCAGGGATGCGATTATCTGAAAGGGTTTTGGTAGTCAAATCGGAATCCTCACTCTGTGGGGTGGTGGTGGTGGTGGAGGCAGCGACGGAAAACCTGCGGTGGCCATTGAAAGCCGGGCGAGAGAAACGGCAAGTGTGAACCGAAAGCAGAGATTTTGAGCAGAGCGTGTGATGGGTTCTTAGTGGGTTTAACAATAAGGGATAACCGTCGCCGGATGTAGGAGAGTGGGGTCTGATGGTGGCGGTGGCGGCCGCCGCGCCTACAAGCCCAAGAAAGAACAGTGGTAGCTGCGTCTAGTGACAAAGGAGCCATGAACGTTGATGCGGCCCAGAGGGTTTATAGAACTTTATTTTTTTATTTTTTGGCTGGAAATATATCTGAGACTTTTATAATCCGTTTCGTTTTGTGGATGTTTGCTTAGTTTGTTTTCACTGTTTACGCAATGGCTGTCAGCTTCTGGATGCTTTTTTCACTCCAAGATACACCTCATGGGAACATTGCTGTATTATATTTTTCATTGGGTTTTCTCTTCAATTGCAATTCTCTCTGATCATCTGCAATATTTATACTTTAAAAGCTCTTCTAAAGAAAGAAAAAGGAAAAATGAGAGAGAGAGAAAGACCATTTGTGATATTGAAATAAGTCAAGAGAAATGGTTTTGAAATACAAAGTTTTAGAGTGATGAGGTTGAGAAAAACTTGCCCACTCTTATTCATCAACAATGCTTCGTTATATAGGAAAACTTGCAAAGTTCAAATGATTCCATAAAGAGTATGCTTAATTCGCATGTAAGTAGCTCAAGGAAATTGATTTAACCAAACTAGCACTCAACATTACTTTCTATGCAAAGCTTTTCAGCTTCTTAGCAGTTTTCTTACAAGTTCAAAGGACATTTTTCAAGTCCTAAACATAGCTTAAATCATTAACTGGCTGAAGGCACATGAATGATCAAAGCAAAGACTTGAGAATTGCTTCATAACATAGGCTTTATCTATCTCATGATGATGAACCACATTGAACGTGAAGTAGTGTCAAGCATCAATTTTCAACATCTTCCCATTCAGAACAAGTTGTTTATCTGTTGATTTAATTATTTGGCAGAATTATCTAAATTGAGAAAATTCATAACACTGTGTCGTTGTAGAAATCTGCAAAACAGACGCACAGTATTACAGGTAGCAACAATTGTTGATTGTTTTTGTCCCTTTTAACAAGTTCGAATAGGACACAATAACCCGCAAGATAAACATGCAAATTCCAGTTAATCATGAGAGGGGAACCTGCAATCATACTGTGACATGCCAATCAGTCAAAATGTACTTTGCAGAATTGCTGTACTTATTCACACCTGTGTTTCTTTGTTGACAACTGATGCTTGGAACGCTGTGCTGCCACATAGCATTTGGGCTCCATAATTCGTCGTCTTCCATATGTGACTTCTCTAGGATGCCTTATATGTCTTTATCATTTATCGTCAATGTCACAAAAGCTGTGTATTCTTTTCGTTTAGCCTAAGAAACCAGAATTTGCGTCTTAATTTGATCTCGTGAAATATAAGGTTGGTAAAGTACGGTTTTCCTCTTTACTTTAATCTGGGAATCATGATGCAAATGCAAGCTATTTCTGTTACGTGACAAAAAGGCCACCAACATGCAGAATGCCAAAGAATTTGAGGCCTAACACCAACCATTTTCCCCCTGTATTATGGGAATAATTATTGCGGGACACAGTCCAAACAGCTCAACTATGAAGTTGGTCAATTAAAGCAGATTAAGGATAAACACGTGGATGCCATCACCAAAGAAGTGAAGAACAATCATACAATGGAAGAAGGGCACCCTGAAATTCAGTAGTTTAATTTACATTTTTTATGTTTAATATTCACATGTTGCAATCTAATTGGTTCAGCCCACCCACTCAAGGTGTCCTCATATTTTTGAGGACTAGTTTCCAAGAAAATAACTTGAGGAGATCATATCCTTGTGAAGTTACCGTTGCATATTATAATGGTGCGAAAACTTCTTTATTTCAACATAAGCAACCACGAAATTAGTGCATATATGTTTATATTTGTTTGTGGAACAACTGTAATCTGTCCTCAAAGTTAAAGCTATTGAACACCTGAAGATGTCGGATTTTAGCCTTAATCAGTTCAGTGATCCCCACGGTCTAAGGTAAAGACAACATATATATAACTCTTTGATATGTCTATTTAAGTTTCAGGTTTTCATTTCTTTTCTGTCTCTTTCCTTTCGTTTTTTTGCTTTAATTTCTTTTTTTTTGTTTTGTCATAAAGAAGATAAATAATATTGCTATTTTTTTTTTTGAAAATTTTCAGAGCTATCAGTGCTTTAATTTTATGCAAGAATAAGTATACTCATAAACTTATTTAATTTCTTTTTGTAATATATCTACAAACTTAGTAGACTTGAAGAACTTATAAATTTTGGATCTTTATAAGAATGACCTTAATGGTTTGCTAGAAATGTTGCCATTGTTGGATACTATGTTCTGTAATTTTAAATGATTTTGTTGTATACTTAGGTGAGACAAATTATGATATTGGACAAGTTATTGATCAATTGAACTATAATGAGGTAGTATCTTGTGAACAATTTAGTAAGTGAATAGAGGCAATTGATAAAGAAGTTCAATCCGTGCATTCTAATGGTGTGGGGGAGCTTGTTAAGATTCTAGATGGTTTTAAACCTATTGGCTATAAATGAGTGTTTAAAATCAAGAAAAATTTTGAGGAAAATACATAGTGGTTTAAGGTAAGGTTGGTGGCAAAAGGATTCATATGAAAAAGGGGAATAGATTTTAAGGAATTTTTCTCACCGATATCTTCAAAGGATTCATTTAGAATTATTATGACCTAAGTGGCTTATTATGATTTAAAATTTGATCAGATGGACATCAAAATTGCTTTCTTAAATGGAGATCTTTATGAGGAAGTCTACGTACAATAACTTGAAGGTTTTATTACAAGTGGAAATGAGCACTTGGTAAGTAGATTAAGAAAGTCTGTTTATGGTCTTAAACAAGCATCCAAACAATGGTATTTAAAGTTTGATAAAGTTATATCCTCCTTAGGTTTTGTTGAAAATAATGTTGATCAATGCATATATCTAAAGGTGAGTGGAAGCAATTTTATTATTCTTGTTCCCTATATAAGTGATATATTACTTACTAGTAGTGATATCAATCTATTTTATGAGACTAAGTTTGTCTTGTTTAGTCACTTTGACAAGAAAGATCTTGGTTGTATTTCTTATATTTTAGGAATTAAAATTCGCAAGGACGAATTTAGACACTTATTGGGTCTTTCACAAAGAGCCTATATATGTCGTGTGCTTAAGAGATTTTATATGGATAAATGTAAAACTGAAGATGTTCCTATGGCTAAAGGTGATATATTTAATAAAGATCAATGCCCTAAGAATGGAATGCAGAAAAGTTTGATGAAGGATAAAACTTATTCTAGTGTTATTGGCAGTTTGATGTATGCTTAGGTTTGTACTAGGCCTGATTTGTCTTTTGCAGTGAGTGTACTTGGCAAATACCTTTCTAATATAGGCAATAAGTATTAGGTCATTATTAAGAAAGTGATGTAGTATCTACAAAAAATAAAAGATTACACGCTTGTCTACAAGAGGGTTAGTGACCTTAAGGTAGTTGGGTATACAAATTCTAATTTTACTGGTTGTATTGATGATACAAAATCTACATATAGGTATATGTTTCTTTTGCCTGGTGAAGTAGTTTCTTAGAAGAGTGTGAAGTAAACACTTATGATTCTTATATTATGCAAGCAGAGTTTGTTGCTTGTTATGGTGCTGACACATATGCAATATGACTCAAAAATTTTATTTTTAGTTTGAAGATAGTGGATTTCATCTCTAAACCTATGAGAATTTATTATAATAATTCAATAGTAGTGATATTATCAAAGAATAACAAAACATCTTGTGGTTCTAAACATATTGAGATTAAGTATCTTGTAGTAAGAGATTGAGTAAAGAATGATGATTTTCTTATTAAATATATTAGCACTAAAATAATGTTAACAGATTCACTAACAAGGCTGTTGCACCTATTGTTTTCCAACATGTTAAAAATATGAGTGTTTTAAGTTCTTTTGATGTAATTGATTAGTGAGAGTGATTCTATTATTATTTTATTTTAATGTCTTTGTCTATGGTATGCAAATTACGAAATTTATTCTTTTATAGGTTTATGAAATATTGTGTTATCTCGAGATACGATTTCTTGGTGAAAATAATGGTTGCTTTTGTATAACTATGAGCCTATAATTGTTTCCTTTAAGAGATGTGGTCAATTATTTCCTTAGGAAAATATGTTTTATTTGTAGTGATTTTTTTTTTTTTTGAAAGACCACAATGAGAACCTTTTACACAATAATATAGAAAGATCACTTGGCTATACCATAAGTGTAACTATGCCTATATATTTTTGTGATCATATTAATGAGATCAGTTCACTTTAGTGATTATGGATGTATTATACTGGTAAATAGTATATTGTCATCCATAGTTTGGAGTTGAATGTTTCATTAAACCTAATCATATTTTAAGGTAAATTTATTGAGCTATGATTTATTTTATAGCCACTAAAGTCATTATTTGATCCGAGAGTCATTTTCTTAAATAGCTTTTTAAAATTAATAAAACCAATTAATGTTGTCCAATTAGGAGAATGTTAAAATATTTTCTCATTTTTGAACTACCATTAATTGGATTTTTTATTTTGATTTGAAAATCAAATCAAATGTGTCACTTAATTGTAGACCTGGATATTATAAAGTGATTCAATAGGTTTTATTTACCTCTTATGTGTATTATATAAAATAAGAATGTTTTTAATTTTTTTAGGCATAGGTATAAAATAATTATTTAGTATAGAGTTTGTTGTTGAGCCTATGATGGGTGGACTGAATTAAGGTATGAATATAAATATAAGAAGTAAGTCCCCTTTCCACATAAAAAGTTACGTTTTGTTCTCCCCATCATAGTGAATAAAAAATTATTGACTGTGTTAGAAAAAAAGATCTTAATCTCAGCATACTTGTTAGTATGCATACATCATTAATCTCTATGATATGACGATAAGAGGTATGTCTAATACCCTATTAATATTTAGTTTATAATTATGGCTCTAGTATTGATATGAAATTCTAAGGTTGTAATTTCTTATAAAGGATAGTTTGCACCATAAAAGCAACATTTCTTATTGGAATATAGTAAAAAGATTGATTAACCAACTCTTTAAAGTTAGACGATGAGATGATTGAATGCCTTGTCACACCCTTACTAGGTGAGATCATTTAGAATGACCTTTACTTTTATGTGTCAATCATGTACATATCAAAAAATAATTAGGTCTCATGCGCCAAAAATTAAAAATGGTCTCATCATTTCAAAAAAACTATTTTTTCTTTACTCACAAATTGAATTGATTATTAAACCAAATTACAAAAAATTAGTATCTAACTCAAATTTCATTTGTGTATTTTAATTTGGAGTTTTCTTTTTTGAATTTTAAAAAAATGTGATTGTAATATCTTGTTAAACATTGAATGGAACAAGTTAAATTTTAATACATGAGACATAATATGGTAGAAAATCATGAGTTAGTCAAATCTTATTATATATTCAACAAATAAGACTAGTTATTATATATTATCCTATTTTGTTTATGTACTAAACACATCCTTAAGTATTTTATTATGACTTTATTTTTAAGAGCTTTAAATCATTATTTATCTATATTACTATTTTTTTTTTCTTTTAAGCCATATATGTTGGAAATAAGGATATTTTAAAAGACTTTTATCCCATATTGAAAATGAAAATTTTGTTTCACATATTTATAAGATAATATTTGTCTTATACTTTGTAAAAGAAAAGACCTAAAGAAGAGTTTGAGGTAGTTGGAAAACTAGTTCTTACAACATCATACATCTATAAGAGCAAATTTACCTTTAAGAATAGTGCATTTGTATACTTTAAATTAATACTTTTTCCTTACATACTTATTTTTTTTATATCTATTTATAATCTCTTATGTACACTTACTCTAAATGGCAACAGTTTCAAGGATAACATATAACCCTGTCAAATTGATTTTTTTTTTATGGATGTGATCATCATATAGCCTTTATAACACGCTCACTACTTTTTTAGCAAAAATGAATTAGTTTCTTGTAAAACTTGGAACAATTCAGTCAACGTTGGAATTGACTAAAATTAATACTAATTTTATCCTAATATAAGAATCAATTAATAAATTCATTACATAGGATGTCTAACTAAACAATTCTCATTCTTCCATTCCTACCAATTAGCAATTAGTTGAGTAGTATTAAGAGTTATCCCTCAAAGCATATAAACAATAAAAGTGGCATTGATTTGGTTTTAAACTCTGTTTTATGTGTGTGTGTGCATGTATTCATAGTTTTGATTTTTTCCTAAAATTTTTAATCTATTCAAGTTAAAAATAAAAAAACTCTAAAGGTTCAAAGTTGAGTTGATAATTTTAGTTATAATTTGACATTTATACTCAATTTTCTCCTCTTAAACTACTAGAATATATTTACCAAATTAATTATTAAGGTAAAATCAATATCTAAAAATCAATATGTCCTTATAACTTTGAGGCATAGGCCATCTTGTTGGCATTTGGCACCCTCTTTCTTCAGTACAATTTGAAAGGATAATATAATTACTAGGATTGAAATACTTATGCAGTCCCTTTTGAAAATTTCAAAGTCTTAGGATTACTTACCTCAGTGTTATTCACTTTAACACACTTTCATACCTC